>SJYC01007165.1:0-17509 GCA_006408675.1 Madoqua kirkii
AATATTTGACTGTTTTAAATTCTATTATAGTCCATAATCATCTTTTTAAGGAGATTCTGTCAAGCAAGATCATTGAAAAATTGCACTATTCATCCAAAAAGAATTAAGATAATTTTCTTCACATATGACTTTTTAAAAAGGGAAAATTTAATGTAAATCTTTTTACTTGTAAATTCAATTAAAATCTTTTGTGTTTACTAATAAAAATTATATGTGGGTGACAAATTTCTAGTTTTTGGCAAGTATTTTTGTAAGATTTATGATAGCAGTTACTCATAGGTGAAAAATCTTAATATATAAATGAGATGGAAAATACTTCTTTTATCATGAAAATCCTTCCCTATCTCCACAGTCCTATTTAAAAAAAACAAAAGACAAGTAAGCAGATTTCATCAGATATAAAAACTGTTGCTACTGATAAATTTCAGGCAGAGGAGAACCTAACCCTCTGTGTTAATTGGATACTGTTAGTTGCTTTACTGCTATCATCATGTCCATTTCTCTGAGCATATAATGCATGCAGTAACTTGTCAGTTAAGTCTTTTCCTCTGTAGAGAACTGGCTTTGGCCATACACACAATAAAAAGACTCTATTAACTTAATTCTATCTGCAATTTGTGTGCATGACCCAAATCACCTCAAAGTAAATTATGATTAGTTGTCTGAACCCATAAAGAGCTAGGACTAGAATCTGACTTAAGACTCACATGGGGATGATAGAACTGTGAAGGAATTGTGTGCAGCACCTGCCCACTCTGTGCCCTGGTTAATCAACTGCATCTCCATGGGGCATTGGAAAGAGGGCTGGAAGATCACCAAGAGCTGTTTACACAACTGGAACCATTCCATCTCAACTCAAGTGAAGCAAACAACAATGAAAGGGTCCTCTATTCCAATCATCCAGCAAAAACAATATGAAGTGTACATCTTAGGAAGTAAATTACCAGGAACATTAAGATATCAGGGGCAGAAGAAATTTATTTCTTAGTTAGTTTGATTAAATAGATTTTACTAAATTTATCTCTAGCATTTGCTGTGTGATCCAGTTGCTTTACCTATGTTAGAGCAATGCAAGTGAGGAATGTTAATGTCTTGTGCACAAGAAGGTAAGAAAAAAGTCAACCATGAGTTATAACAAAATAAAAATTTTACTTTTCCCATTACATACTTCGTTGAGCAGATTCTCCTTTAATTATTCTCAAAGCTTTTTTCAGCCTTGTGTACCTAAAGTTTCAAGAACATAAGCTCCTACAAAGACTTCACATAAAACCTGGCATGAACATCTTTTCTAATAAAAGTTTAGTTAAAATGAAGATACTGTATTTTTCTCAGCTCTACTCATGACTTTAAAATCCATAATATTTTTCTCCTTTTCATCTTTATAGTTTTTATTATAAGCACATATTTTGTAATTAATGTTATATTTTTATGCTGTACTGAGAGTAAATGAAAGATTTTATGCTCAAGGTAATCTACTTTACAGACCTGTATATTCACTAACCAAAAAAAAAGACAAATAAATTTAACATCAAACTTTATATACATCACTCAAAAGTGAAAGTAGCTACAGTTCACTTTCTCTCTGGTGCTATGCTGTTTTATATGCATTACCTCATTTGAATCTCATATCATAATGGGGTAAAAATACAAATATCAAAAATTACTATTAATAGTTTCCATTTTGCAGGTGAAGAAGAAGAGCTTAGGAACTAAGTAATAGCAACAACTTTTCTGTTACCACTGAGGACTGGACTGGAGACTTGAAAATGGTGTTTTGCGATTCCAAATTCAGTCTCTAACCATGACTCGATATTGCCAGTTATACAAAATTTTTGATATGCTTTCTAATTTATAGAATAAATGTGATTAAGCTGAAAAAAAGAAAAAATGCCTAGGGAAAAAGATCATCAAAGAAGCAGGACTGTGACAGTACAGGAAATATAATGCCAAAGACCTGATAAATGTAACATGATAATATAAAATTTTCTCATGATGAAAGGATTTAAAAAGCAACTGAGAAACACTTTAAAAATATTTATTTATTTATTTATTTGGCTGTGTCAGATCTTAGGCACTCGGGATTTTCAGTCTTTAGTTGTGGCATGTGAACTCTTAGTTGTAGCATGTGGGGTCTAGTTACTGAACCTGGGATGGAAGCTGGACCCCCTGTATTGGAGTCTTGGCCACTGGACCACCAGGGAAGTCCCAGGACTCTTTTTCAACTGAGCACTTTTCCAGAATTCTTATTTAAAAACATGTAAGTGAATAGCCATGTAAGGACATCAGCTATTGTTATATTTTCAGATTATATTGGAGAGGTACTGTGTTTCATTGAAGATTTTCGGTGTTGCAGTCAGACTGCCTGGGTTCAAAATCCACCTCTCCTATCCATTAGTTTTGTCTTCTTTGAGCAATTAATTAATCCTTTTAGGCCCCTATTTATTCATTAGTTAAATGAGGGAAATAATTGCAACCTACTTCTTGGGTTGTGATGAGAATGGAGTTAATTGACAAACAGCACATAAAACATTACCAGCCTAAATTAAGCACCAAATAAATGTTAGCCATCTACTTATTTAGCTTTTGAAAAGCCTTTCTTTTCTTTCATTTTATAATTGCAACCTACTTCTCGGGTTGTGATGAGAATGGAGTTAATTGACAAACAGCACATAAAACATTACCAGCCTATATTAAGCACCAAATAAATGTTAGCCATCTACTTATTTAGCTTTTGAAAAGCCTTTCTTTTCTTTCATTTTCTTTTGTTTCTTTTTTCCCTAATTCACATATCACCCAGTACGGGTAGAGCAACAAAGTGATCTGAATGAATGCAGCATGACTAATATGAGGTTTTTGATCTTCTTGGGATATCTACATATTGTTGTGTTCTTAAATGTTTGAAGAATTTCTAGCTGCTTTGAATACTCTGATTTCAATATTAATGATATGATAATAACTCTGTTGAACAATTGATTAGACTGAAACTCAGCTATAATAATGATGTAAGCTCATGACCTAGATAGAAGAATAACCTAATTCTATTGAGAGTCAAAAATAGCTGAAATGAGCAAGCTTGGGGTACCAATTTGTGAGACTTTAAATAAAATTTGTTCACAACTATCAAGTGACATATTCTTTCTTCACACTAATTAATATTTATTTGAAATGAATTGCGTTCTCAAAATATAGTGATACATTTTAGGTGTATTGAAAGAAGGCAGTTGAATAAACACTAAGCAGATTACTTATGCCAAAGATGAAGAAAGCACAGTTGGAAACACTGAAACACTGGTATGATTAGCAGGAAAACAGCAACAAAAATGCTCACATCAGCATTCAGTAATCAGTGACTCAGAACAAATACATGATGTTGACTGTCAGATTAACATATTTCCACAGGCAGACCCAGGAAAAAGACCAAAATCATGCAAAAACAGACTATGAGTTGTTGTATAAGGCATCAAGTTATTTAATTCTCCATGCTTGTTATACAGCTCCAGATTTTTCTTTCATTATTAGGAGAAACTGTGAGTGATACAGAGCTGAAATACACCTCAGTTATTTGAAAGTGTGCATAGGTAATCTGCCATACCCTTTCACCAGGAGAAAAAGCATGTTGTTTCAAACACAGGGAAACAAAGATTTCCAATTGTCTATGAAATTTACACCCAGGCATTGGCTTTTTTCTCTCATATAGACACATAAATGACAGCATCAAGATTGTTTTTTAGTGATAGAGATTTACTCTATGATTGTTTTAATAACTTAGTTTGCAAAGCATGCTTTTCACTGTCACATGATTCCTCAAGCAGCCTCCTATGAAACAATACAAGCAGGAGTATTAGGAAATCTTAGCATAACATAGATTGCTGCCAAATTGTCAGCTGTTGCTGGATGAATATTGAGACCAAGATACATTTTTACCCCCCTGGGCTAACCATTTTAGATGACACTTCTGTATACAGTTGTCCAGTTAAGATTAATGTAAGTCTTCACTGTTGACACAAATAATGAAACTTACTAAACTAAGGGTTCAGTGATGACTTCCCTCTGGGATGTAATGTGAGGATCTTAACCAAGACAGTTACCCCTGTTGATCAGTCACAAGGCCTAAGCCAGTCCATGGGGACTGTTGAAAGCATTGCTGATTCTTCATGCCTTGAGTATGTAATCATATCCTAGAGACTTGAGTTACATACTGATAACAATTTATTCTCTTTTAGAAGACAAACCATGTCAACCACAGAAGAATAGAGTTAAAACATCTCTCAGTAAGTTTCACGTGGACATACCAATGTTTGCATTGAGGGTTGCCCTCTGCTGCCATTGTCAAGAGTCTTCTCATCAGAGACAACTGCCAGCCCCTGCACTACAGAGGCTTTTTAACTTTTAAATTTATTATTTCACACTTGAGACAAGTCTGTTGTCACTTAAAAAGATAAGTGTAGATTCCAGATAATTAATTTCCCTTTGGATAAAACTCAAGAGGCACCTCATAATACTTTGTAGTCTTTTAAAGAGGATCTCCCAGACTAGTGGAAAATTACAAGTAAAAGTGACAGTAGGAAAAAAAAATGCTAGTTTTTTTTGTGGAATAAATTAAATGCAAAACATATGGCTTTATATATTTTGTAATGCCTATTTGCAAATGCCACTATGTGATATTTTCATGTACATTGCTTTTTAAGCAAAATTGAGAGTCTAGCCCTTAGTACCCAATTAAAGTGAAAATTTAAGTCTATTATTAGGATAGCTAATTAGCTAAGCAGTTTGGGTAACTGTGGTTTGATTCTGGATAATTTCTATAATTATCTTTGTATTTTAAATTAAAAATTCTAGGTTAACCAGTTACTGTAAAAAAACAAATGTTGGGGGTAAAATAATTCATGCTGAAAACAAATTACTATAATTTCCAGAGAGGTACATTTGATTTTGTAAACATATTTAAAATTGGTGGGAACAAAGCAAAATCATCTACTTTATAAGAGCTTCTGAATAGTTTACTATATTTAAGGGAAGACTACTTTAACATGGCCTTTACAGATCCATATTTTTTTTTAAGCTTATGTATAAAGAAGACAATGTTTTCATATAATAGTCATATTTTGAAAATACAGGGGTTAGGAATCTTAATCTTATCCATCAGTCTCTACATCAGTTCTCCTTTAAAGAGGCTAATAATTTAACTCATTACTTTTTAAGTATTCTCTTACATGAGAGAAACATTTTAAATATAAAATTTCTCTGTAATTACCTACTCACTATCAATACACCGACATGGAAAAATTTGATGAGATCCATGGAGGACACTTTCTATTTGAAGCATGGTGCTATTTAAATGCAATAACAATCTTGAAAGTCCATGACTGAAATGCATGCAGATCCATCAACACTTAAAAAAGCTAAGCAGAAACTAAAACTCTACTTCCAAATGAACAGAGATTCATCTCTTTTTTCTTCTCTTCAGTTCCTCTTATCTATCACCTCTTTAAGCTCTTCAGTGCTATTTTCAAACCTACATCCCTTCTTCTTACTTTGCTAGAAGCTTGATGAGAGAGTTTTTCTGTAGCCAGTAAGCCTGGGTCATCCTGAGATGCACATCATTTTCCCTGTATCAAGTGGAACCATAGCCTCCAACGTCTCTTCTCCTCACTACCTATTTCACAACCTTTTCTCATTGTTCATAACAAGAGCGATAGTTAATTGTTGTATCAGAACTCACAGGGGCAAGGACCACATCACAAATCTAAACTTAAGTCAGCCTGCACCTAGAATTACCTCATTGTCAAGAAAACCTAAGGACAATCACAAGCCTCTAACTCAACTTTTAGCTAGTTAAAAGCTTACCCCAGAACCTAAAACCTGCTAGCAAGCCTTTTGAGGAAATGCTTTACCTCCTAGCCTAGCCAGTCATGCTCTGTGTTGGGCTGCACCCTGCAGACCTGCAAAGTCTGTACTTGGCCAGCTCAAGGCAGAAGAAAGATTACCAGTTACAGGGGAATTGATGTCAGGTGTGTTCATTAGTTACCGGGGAAACCAGCTAGCACCCCCCCCCCCATCCCCATTCCTTTGATGAGAGCAATCCCCAGCTGTGGCCTGGGGCAAGTACTAGGAAGGTCAGTCTTATGAGTAAGATATAGGTGAAGCAGGCACTGGTCTGGCAGGGGACGTACAGAGAGCAAGAAAACAACCATATTGAGTGGCCTGAACATACACTCTGTTTTCTGCTGCCTCTAATGCTCTATAAATTCATTCTTAAACACACTTAAAAAATGGGTAGAAGACCTAAATAGACATTTCTCCAAAGAAGACACACAGATGGCCAGCAGACACATAAAAAGATGTTCAACATCACTAATTATTCAAGAAATGCAAGTCAAAGCTACAATGAGATATTACCTCACACCATCCAGAATGTCTGTCATCAAAAAATCCACAAACAAGAAATGCTGGAGAGCGTGTGGAGAGGAGGGAACCCTCCTACACTATTGGTGGGAAAGTAAATTGATATAGCCACTAGGAAGAATAGTATGGAGGTTCCTTAAAAAGCTAAATATAGGACTGCCATATGACCCTGCAATCTCACTCCCATTTGCCAGGAGCCAGTGTGAGGAACTCCGCCCATGGCAAGGGTCATGAGGAAGGAGGCTTCGGCATACGCAAAGGCGGGATCGAGCCTCAGGAAACTCCCTGTTCCCAAGCAGCTACCCCCAAAACCAGAGTCTGTTTTATGCTCTCACCTACACCTCTGACTTTACGGGGGGCTCCCCCCCACCACCACCACCTCTCTCCGAGAAAGAGTTAACTTGCAGTTCGAGTTAATAAAAATTCCTGGGCATGACAAGAGTGTTTCAAGTTACAAACTCCTCTGAAGGTTCTCTAGCCTGCCTGACAGGTTCATCCAGCCACATGTGATTGTTTACAGCCTCCCAACTGTGAGAGGCACAAGATACTTGAAACTTTCTGTGTACAGATTCTTTTGAGAAGTCACAAAATTATTACTATAGTATAGTGGGTTGATTAGAAATTATATTGGTGAAGGGTTTTTCATTTGTTGAACCAATATTTGCTGCTAAATCTCCATATTCACTGCCCTTATAATGAATATAACTAGCATATAGGAGAAATAAGTATTAACTTTTAAGATTAATCATGTTAAACCTTAGGCTAAGTAAATTCCTTCTTGATTGTAACCCACTACATCCTCACCCTATAGGAATGCAACTTTATTTGGAGAGTGGCACTTGGTTTAAGAAAAAATCACCCCTGGAAAAAATAAGTTTTCTGGTGACTGACTGTTATCAGAAATGGCCATAAAATGTCAGCAGGCCTCATGGCCAGAAGACGATGTAAAACCCATAAGACCTTTGTATACATTTATATGAAGCACTTGATTTTGACAAGGGTCGTGACTCTGTATTCATCCCTATGTATAACAAAAAGTATATAAGCAAACCTGAAAAATAAAGAAATCGGATCAGTTTCTGGAAAGACTGATTCACCCATGTTGTTCCTTCTTTCCCCTTCTGGCTGATTTCTCATCTGGAGCGTGGATGATATTCCATGTAAACCAAGTTTCAGCCTCTTTTTCTCTGCTAAATTTCCTACTACACTGTTCTTTACTAATGTCTCTTTATTTCTGTAATTAAATAAGTTTTTTCCTAGGACGCCGATTCCGTCTCCCCTTCGAATTACCCTGGATCCACCTGGGCATGTATCAGGAGAAAAACACTATTCAAAAGGACACATCCACCAAAATGTTCATTGTAACTCTGTCTACAATAACCAAGACATGGAAGCAACCTAAATGTCCATCAACAGAGGAATAAAGAAGATATGGTACATATATAATGAAACATTGTTCAATCATAAAAAGAATGAAATAATGCATTTGCAGCAACGTAGATAGACTTAGAGAGTCTCATAATGACTGAAGTAAGACAGAGAAGGAGAAATATTGTTTGACATCCCTTGTATGTGGAATCTAGAAAGAAATGATACATGTGAACTTGCTTGCAGAACAGACACTCACAGACTTAGAAAATGAACTTATGGTTTCTGGACAAAGGGGATAGTTAGAGAGTTTAGGATGACATGTACACACTGCTATAACTAAAATAGATAACCAACAAGGACCTATTGTATAGCACATGGAAATCTGCTCAATGTTATGAGGCAGCCTGGTTGGAAGGGGAGTATAGGGAAGAGTGGATCCATGTATGGCCAAGTCCCTTTCTCTGTTCACTTGAAACTATCACAACACTGTTAATCAGCTATACCCTAATACAAAATAAAACATTAAAAAAAGAAAACTTTGTTCTTGCCCAGCAGCCCATGGGAGAGCTCTCCATTGCTTGTGATGCTCTGCACTTCCCCCATCTGTGGACTGTTTTCCTTTGAATAAAGGACAGTAAGCTTATTGCTAAATAGTTTTAGTTTTATCCTTTGAAAGTTTTGGCAATGGATGGGACCTGAAGACAGCTTCTGAAACTTCTGGGACTGCTCTTAGACACAAGGGATGGTATCCATGAAAACCTTTTTGTTTCCTGTTTTTGCCACTCTCTGGGATCTCTGGTAAGCCCATCTCGGATTGAGCTCCACTTATTTTGTGTCCTGAGCTCTTCAAGCTTGTTCTGATCACTTCGGGTGGAAAATTAAGGTATCAGAGACTCCAGTTTTTTCATGGCTTGGAAACAGGGCTGTGAGAGACTCTAGTTTTATTCTAGTTTGGAAAATTGAGGTATGAGAAACTACAGGTTTTGATGATGAAACTTAGTGGGCCACAACATTTGGGTTTGTGGCCAAACTTATCTATAAGGGATATATATGCCTTTGGGCAGTCCTGACAGGTCTCAGAAACTATATACAGGCAATCAGAAAGAACAAATTTGGTTAAATGGAGTAGAAGGGGAAGTATTTCAACGAGGGAAAAAATAGTGCTCAATCTAAAGAAAATAAGAGAGCAGTCATCACAAAATTCACAAAAAACTTGTGGTAAGTCCATAGCATAAATTTCTGGGGCACTTGGGGAAATAAGATAGGAAATTCAGTTTTGATCAGTGACACATCATAATTTAAGTAGACAAAAGTTTCCAATTTGATGCAAGCCCATGGACTACAGTGGAGAAGGAAATGGCAACCCACTCCGGTATTCTTGCCTAGGGAATCCTGTGGACAGAGGAGCCTGGTGGGCTGCTGTCCATGGGATCACACAGAGTTGGACACGACTGAAGTGACTCAGAAGAAGCAGCAGCAGCATGAACTACAGCACAACAGGCTCCTCTGTCTTCCACTATATCCTGGAGTTTGCTCAAATTCATGTCCACTGAATTGGGATACTATCTAACCATCTCATTCTCAGCTACGCCTTTCTCCTTTTGCCAGCGTCAGGGTCTTTTCCAATGAGTCAGCTCTTCAAATCAGATGGCAAAGTATTGGAGCTTCAGCTTCAGCATTAATCCTACCAATGAATACCCAGGGTAAATATCCTTTAGGATTGACTGCTTGGATCTCCTTGCAGTGCAAGGGACTCTCAAGAGTCTTTTCCAGCACCACTGTTTAAAAGCATCATTTAGTCAGTGCTTAGCCTTCTTTCTGGTCCAACTCTTACATCTATACATGACTACTGGAAAAACCATAGCTTTGACTATATGGACATATGTCAGCAAAGTTATATCTCTGCTTTTTAATACAATCTAGATTTGTCATAACTTTTCTTCCAAGGAGCAAGCATCTTTTAATTTCATAGCTGCAGTCACCATCTGCAGTGATTTTGGAGCCCAAGAAAATAGTCTTTGTTTCCATTTTTCCCCATCTATTTGCCTTGAACTGATGGGACTGGACGCATGATCTTAGTTTTCTGAAGACTGAGTTTTAAGTGAGGTTTTCACTCATCTTTCAACTTCATCAAGGGGCTCTTTATTTCCTCTTCACTTTCCAACATTAGGGTGGTATCATCTGCATATATGAGGTTATGGATGTTTCTCCCAGCAATCTTGATTCTAGCTTGTGCTTCATCCACCCCAGCATTTCTCATGATGTTCTCTCTATATGAGTTAAATAAGCAGAGTGACAGTATACAGCCTTGAAGTACTCCTTTCCCAATTTTGAACCACTCTATTGTCCCATGTCCACTTCTAACTGTTGCTTCTTAACCTGCATTCAGGTTTATCAGGAGGCAGGTAAGGTGTTCTGGTTTTCCCATCACTTTAAGAATTTTCCAGAGTTTGTTGTGATCCACACAGTCAAAGATTTTAGTGTAGTTTGTGAAGCAGAAATAGATGTTTTCCTGGAATTCTCTTGCTTTTTCTGTGATCCAGTGTATGTTGGCAATTTGATTTCTGGATCCTCTGCCTTTTCAAAATCCACTTTGTACATTGGGAAGTTCTTTGTTCATGTATTGTTGAAGCATAGCTTTAAGGATTTTGAGTATTACCTTGCTAGCATGTGAAATGAGTGCAATTGAGTGGTAGTTTGAACATTCTTTAGCATTGCTCTTCTTTGGGATTGAAATGAATACTGACATTTTCCAGTCCTGTGGTCACTGCTGAGTTTTACAAATTTGCTAGCATATTGAGTGTAGCACTTCAACAGCATCATCATTTAGGATTTAAAATAGCTCAGCTGGAATTCCATTGCCTCCACTTCCCTTGATCTTGTAATGTTTCCAAGGCCCACTTTACTTCACTCTCCAGGATGTCTGGCTCTAGGTGAGTGATCACACCATCGTGGTTATCTGAAACATTAAGATTTTTTTAATAGTTCTTCTGTGGATTCTTGCCACCTCTTCTTAATCTATTCTGCTTCTGTTAGCTCCATACTGTTCCTATGTTTTGTTGTGCATATCTTTGCATAAAATGTTCCCTTGGTTATCTCCAATTTCCTTGTAGAGATCTCTAGTCTTTCCCATTCTGTTTTCTTCTGTTTCTTTGCATTGATCACTGAAGAAGGCTTTCTTATTTCTCCTTGATATTCTTTGGAACTCTGCATTCAGATGGATATTTCTTTCCTTTCTCCTTTGCTTTTCTCTTTTTAAATTTTATTTAATTATATATATATATATATATATATATATATATATATATATATAACTTTGCAATACTGTATTGGTTTCGCCATATATTGACATGAATCCACCACCGGTGCACATGAGTTCCCAATCCTGAACCCCCTTCCCACCTCCTTCCCCATATCATCTCTCTGGGTCATTTTCCTTTGCCTTTCATGTATCTTCTTTTCTCAGCTATTTGTAAGGCCTCCTCAGACAACCATTTTGCCTTTTTGCATTTCTTTTTCTTGGACATGGTTTTGATCACCACCTCCAGTATTAATTTATATATATATATATATATATATATATATATATATATATATATAACTTTGCAATACTGTATTGGTTTCGCCATATATTGACATGAATCCACCACCGGTGCACATGAGTTCCCAATCCTGAACCCCCTTCCCACCTCCTTCCCCATATCATCTCTCTGGGTCATTTTCCTTTGCCTTTCATGTATCTTCTTTTCTCAGCTATTTGTAAGGCCTCCTCAGACAACCATTTTGCCTTTTTGCATTTCTTTTTCTTGGACATGGTTTTGATCACCAC
This sequence comes from Madoqua kirkii, assembly GCA_006408675.1. Taxonomy (NCBI): domain Eukaryota; kingdom Metazoa; phylum Chordata; class Mammalia; order Artiodactyla; family Bovidae; genus Madoqua; species Madoqua kirkii. The sequence continues at coordinate 11,606 of SJYC01007165.1, forward strand.
CTCCCAGACAGTGTTAGGAACCTCCCTCCATATTTCTTCAGGCCATCTGTCTACCAGATCTAATCCCTTGAATCTGTTTGTCACCTCTACTGTATAATCTTAAAGGATTTGATATAGGTCATACCTGAATGGTCTAGTGGTCTTCCCTACTTTCTTCAATTTAAGCCTGAATTTTGCATATGGAGTTTATGATCTGAGCCACAGTCGGCTCCCAGTCTTGTTTCTGCTGGAAAGCTATATAGAGCTTTTCCATCTCTGGCTGTAAAGAATATGATCAATCTGATTTCGGTATTTACTATCTGGTAAAGGCAATGGCACCCCACTCCTGTGTTCTTGACTGGGGAATCTCAGGGATGGGGGAGCCTGGTGGGCTGCCATCTCTGGAGTCGCACAGAGTCAGATATGACTGAAGCAACTTAGTAGTAGCAGCAGCAATGTCTATGCAGAGTACCTCATGAGAAATGCTGGGCTGGAAGAAACACAAGCTGGAATCAAGATTGCTGGGAGAAATATCAATAACCTCAGATATGCACATGACAACACCCTTATGGCAGAAAGTGAAGAAGAACTAAAATGCTTCTTGATGAGGAGAGCGAAAAAGTTGGCTTAAAGTTCAACATTCAGAAAATGAAGATCATGGCATTTGGTCCCATCACTTCATGAGAAATAGATGGGGAAACAGTGGAAACAGTGTCAGACTTTTTTGGGGGGGCTTCAAAAAAAAAAAAGACCCACAAGTTCTTCTTAATTACTAATTACTTAATTACTAAAATGAATTCATGGAAATCACTTCATGGAAAATAGATGGGGAAACAGTGGAAACAGTGTCAGACTTTTTTGGGGGGGCTTCAAAATCACTGCAGATGGTGACTGCAGCCATGAAATTAAATACGCTTACTCCTTGGAAGAAAAATTATGACCAACCTAGATGGCATATTCAAAAGCAGAGACATTACTGTGCCAACAAAGGTCCGTCTAGTGAAGGCTATGGTTTTTCCAGTAGTCATGTATGGATGTGAGACATGGACTGTGAAGAAAGCTTAGCGCTGAAGAATTGATGCTTTTGAACTGTGGTGTTGGAGGAGACTCTTGAGAGTCCCTTGGACTGCAAGGAGATTCAACCAGTCCATTCTGAAGGAGATCAGCCCTGGGATTTCTTTGGAAGGAATGATGCTAAAGCTGAAACTCCAGTACTTTGTCCACGTCATACGAAGAGTTGACTCATTGGAAAAGACTCTGATACTGGGAGAGATTGGGGGCAGGAGGAGAAGGGGACGACCGAGGATGAGATGGCTGGATGGCATCACTGATTCGATGGAATCTGAGTGAACTCTGGGAGTTGGTGATGGACAGGGAGGCCTGGAGTGCTGCAATTCTTGGGACTGCAAAGAGTCGAACATGACTGAGCAACTGAACTAAACTGAATATCTATAGATAGCGTTGACTCATGTTTTTGAAGAGGGTGTTTTCCATGACCAGTGTGTTCTCTTGACTAAACTGTTAGCTTTTGCCCTGCTTCATTTTGTACTCTAAGGCCAAATTTGCCTGTTACTCCAGGTATTTCTTGACTTTCTACTTTTGCATTCCAGTCTCCTATGATGAAAAGAACGTGTTTTTTGGTGTTAGTTCTAGAAGGTCTTGTAGGTCTTCATGGAATCATTCAACTTCAGCTTCTTCAGCATTAGTGGTTCAGGCATAGACTTGGATTACTGTGATATTGAATGGTTCACCTTGAAAACGAACAGAGATCATTCTGTCGTTTTTGAAATTGCTCTCAAGTACTGCATTTCAGACTCTTTTGTTGATTATGAGGGCTACTCCATTTCTTCTAAAGGATTCTTGCCCACAGTAATAAATATAGCAGTCATATGAGTTAAACTCTGAGAGATGGTGATGAACAGGGAGGCCTGGTGTGCTGCGATTCACAGGGTCGCAAAGAGTCAGACACAACTGAGTGACTGAACTGAACTGAACTGAACTGAACTGATGAGTTTAGTTCACCCATGTGATCAATTGGCTATTTTTCTGTAATTGTGGTTTTCATTCTGTCTGCCCTCTGATGGATGAGGATGAGAGGCTTGTAGAAATTTCCTGATAGGAAGGACTGGCTGTGGGGGAATCTGAATCTTGTTCTGAAGGAGTTCCATGCTCGGTAAATCTTTAATCCAATTTTAATGAGTGGGCTGTGTTCCCTCCCTGTAGTTTGGCTTGAGGTCAAGTTAGTTAGGGGTAATGGTGGCAATGGTGACTTCTTTCAAAAGGTCTTATGTCAGCATGTCACAGCTCCCAGGACTGGGTATATCTCAGTTGATTACATCTTTCACTTCTCTTTTCTCAGGTATTTGTAAAGCCTCCTCAGACAACCATTTTGCCTTTTTGCCTTTGTTTTTCTTGGGGATGGTTTTGATCACAGTCTCCTGTACAATGTTATAAATCTCCATCATAGTTCTTCAGGCATTCTGTTTTTAGGATCTAATCCATTGTATCTATTTGTTACCTCCAGTGTACAATTGTAAGGGATTTAATTTAGAACATATCTGGATTGTCTAGTGGTTTTTTCTATTTTCTTCAATTTGTGCTTGAATTTTTCAATAAGGAGTTGATGATCTGAGCAACAGTTAGCTCCCAGTCTTGTTTTTCCTGACTGTATAGAGCTTCTCCATCTTTGGATGCAAAGAATATAATCAGTTGTTACTGACTATTTGGTGATGTCCATGTGTATAGTTTTCTTCTGTTTTGTTGGAAGATAGTGTTTTCTATGACCAATGTGTTCTTATGAAGAAAACTGTTAGCCTTTGCTCTACTTTATTTTGTACTCCAAGGCCAAGCTTTCCTGTTACTCCAGGTATCTCTTGAATTCCTACTTTTGCATTCCAGTCACCTATGATGAAACTTGAGTGCTAGGATAAACTGATCTTGAAATAAGTTAAATAGACTATAGGTTACCTTCCAAGCTCAAGAAATTTTCAGGCAACATGACATACTGTAAAATGCCACAAAATCTCCAACCTAGTGGCACATCTGTCTTACGTGTTAATTTGGTTCTGAGAGACCAAAGACTTAACTAAAGAAATGGCATCAAGTTTCTATTATAAAAATGGAGCATCCCGCTTCTGGCACATCTGCTTAGTTTATATCTATGTACTGTGGTCCTGGAAGATTTAGATAGCCACAGAAATGGCAATATCTTAGGCAGCCTGGAATTACAATGACCATTATATGATGAATGTTCCAGTGAGATAAGAGTGTTCATTGAGGAAGTATATTTGAAAGCAAGGGCCCTCAAATCAAGCAAACAGAATGGGGTACCTATTTTAATTTGCCTACTGAAGCCTCCAAGAAGCTTCAAAACTGCAAAATATCAACTTGAAAGAGTCAAGATACAAATTGAATCTTGATTTAAATGCAAGATTTAAGATTGCAAAGGGCTAATAAAAATTGCAGACACAGAAGTAGGGCTTCCCTAGTGATCCAATGGCTAAGACTTAGTGCTCCCAGTACAGAAGCCCTGGATTTGATCCCTGTCAGGGAACTAGATCTTGCATGCAGCAACCATGACCTACTTGGGGCAGAAAAATAAATAAATAGATATTTAAAACTAAAGATACAGGAAATATTGAAAACAAAATCTTTATGACCGATGTGATACCTACTACTCCCCTCTATTCCTTTACCTGAGTGCTCACAGTCTTCTAATCTATCTAAATTCCTTTTCACTATGAAAATTTTCCAAAATGGTAAACAAAAGTCCAATAAGTTAGTGGTCTTAAATATGCTACCATATCTACGCTCTCAGGGTTGACAGGCCTCCAAGAGGTTCTCTGGTAAACTGCTACTAGATGTTCCTTTAAATAGTCCAGGAGAACTAAAATAAATAATAGACTTTGACAAGTTCTGGCAGATACACTCTTGATTTTAAACCTCCAGGCTTCTGCAGATGAACTCCTGTGAAAACTGACTGAAGCCAGTGAAGGATGAGAATTCCAATCAGAGTAGACTTTTTGGGATCTCAGTCTGTAGTGCCCAGTCAAGAGAGGATGATAAAATTTCATGTTGTCCCTTCCTTTCTAAATCCAGACTCATTAGCTACTGATCCGTTCTCTGTCAGTGTTAGTTATTGTCTCCTTGTTTCCTTGTTTTTCTTTTGTGTCCTGAGTATTTGGCTTGGCAACAATCGGGTTGGGAATACCCAAATACGGCCAGATAGAAATGCAGGTTGCACCCCATTTGCAGCTGGACTCCTACCTGTTGTTCCTAGCTCTCAGGGGAATTGTCTAAATCTTCTTTTGCTTTCTTTGATTGTGGCTCTGGATCTTGGGAGGCTGGTATCTTTTGCACCTTCTTTGGGGATATTTCTTACAGCCAAGGTGTTGTTCAGTACTGTCAGTAATATTTACTGTTTGTATCAGCTGAAACCTTGCCAGCTATTTGAAAGTGTTTGTTTCTATTGTTTTTCTTTTAAAGTATCTCAATGGTCAGAACCTAAGCTGGGAAATATTGAGGGCAGGAGGAGAAGGGGATGACAGAGGATGAGATGGTTGGATGGCATCACTTACTCAAAAGACATGAGTCTGAACAAACTCCAGGAGATAGTGAAGGACAGGGAAGCCTAGGGAGCATGTCCATGGAGTCTGAAGACAGGACTTATTGGCTGAACAACGGTCAGAAGCTGATATTGAGAGCCAGATGGGAACATTGTTTCAGCTCTTCTGCCTTAAACTAAAGGAAATTATGTACCCAGAGGCAAAGAAAAACATTCCAAAGACACACAGCTCTAAATTGAGAACAGAAATCTTGATTTCCATCTTAGCACTCCCTGATCTAAAGAAGCAAATTGAAAATAATTTAAATGGATGGGTGGATCAACCCTTTGATGTTGTTCAGGTTGCAGTTCATTTACTTGAGGAATTAAAAATGACTATACTTGCCTTGTAAATTAAGTCTTTACAAGAACAGAAATAAATATTTAGAAGCAATTCAAAGACCACCAGTCCTTTATACCCAGGCAGAGCCTTTTCCATTTGTTTATAAAGACTTTTTAGTATTGCAAAATTATGGATTCAGGAAACAAACAAACAAAAAAATCCTTTGAGATGTAAATGTTCTACCTAGTCTACTCCTGGAACTGAGTAACTTGCACCTCTTTGAAGTGCAAATTTTAGGAGGTAATTCTTATCAGAAGGTAGAGGGGAGAAAGAAGAAAGTAAATCTTCTTGGAAAGTGGGTGGGTGAAAGAAAAAAATCTTAACGTACTTCACAGATGTTAGTAAAAATTTAAACTGTCTGAGCAAGTTACCTTAATTTATGACATCTGACAGAGCATGATTTAGATCCAGCCTTTTTATTTATTAATGTTGTTTGGTCTTGTGCCATTATGGATCTTAGATCCTTGACACGGATTGAACCTGTGCCCCCAGAAGTGGAAAGGCAGACTTCTAACCAGGGAAATCCATAGATGCAGTTTTCCTAAAATTGTAAATTTTAAAACAAAAGCTATAAGAGTTCTCTTTGCATCTGTCTGTATGTTTATGTGTGACTATGTATGTTCGTTCTAAGTGTGTGATTTTTGTTTTTTCTACTTCTGGATGTATTTGTAAAGAAGCCTATTCAAGTTTATATAATTTAGGGTAAACTTCAGAAACAAAAGCTAGTGTAAATTTGTTAGTTTAATTAAAACAGTCATGTCTTTAGAGTTATCAGCAGTAAATATTATATAGACCAGTAATTTTTATTCTAGCTAGGTTTGCTAAAAGTAAAATTAGCTCACATTATCTCTGATAAACAATTTGTCAGGAAGAAAAATCAGTTCAGTTCAGTTCAGTCACTCAGTCGTGTGTGATTCTTTGCGACCCCATAAATCACAGCATGCCAAGCCTCACTGAGCATCAACAATGCCCACAGTTA
>SJYC01007166.1:0-12040 GCA_006408675.1 Madoqua kirkii
ATAATTAGTGATCCTGTTTAGTAAAATGCTCATACCTTTTGATGTTTTGGCAACTTTAAAGAATTAGATTCTAAATGGTATTTTTTTGACCTACTATGGGTAACTGAGATTTCTATGAGGCCCCCTGGAAAACTTCAAAAGATTTATTTTTCACCTTGTAAAAGAGAGATGTTAAACTAATTAGGTTTATTTGGCATGTTAAATTGTATAGGATGCACTGTCAAATAAATGATGATAGACCTTCTTAAATTATATGTATGGATATATGTTACTAATATAGGTATTCCAGAAATCGTTTCAAGTTTCTAAACAATTGTCAGTACTCATTGTCCAAGTATTATTCTAAATTGTTGAACACCACAGAAATAACTCAGCATAAGGTAATGGCTGGAATGAGAATAGGAATCTGTTTTGTTTTTTGTTTTTTCTTCACCTGGGCTTTCAAGACTGAGGGATCATTCAAAGAGAGGAAGCACTTCTAAATGCATCCTATTTTGTGATCTAAGATTTCTTTATGTAGAAAAGCAAAGGAAGAAATGGAGAAGCTTCTTCCAGAGAACATGGATGTTTTTCCTTAATATTGCATTACACTTAGACAGGCTCTCTGAGGCCTGAGGACTGCACAGCTGTGTGCATTTGTGTTCAAGATTAGGTTTATTGCATTTAGTTTGCCTCTTCTTTTATGGTTACTCTTCCTCAGCTGTCTGGCTTCCCATCTCACTTTCACATTTAAACTTGCAAAGAAATGTACAAGGTAATTAAATGACCCTGGAATTTCCTTTGTGTAGGGGTACTGAGTAATAGATGGGCTGAATGTGCTCTGATTGATATTATCTTTCATAAAATTATCCAAACCTGAAAATAGGCATTGGATTAACTGCTGAGAATATTTTGTTTGAAAACCTTCTTGAAAAATCAAAGACTAAGGAGTGCAGGTGAGATTAAAATGCAAAATGTTTCAATAAGGCTAACTGGTTTTTGATATTAACAGGAACTATTTCATATAAAAAACTAACCTTTCCTCCTCCCTCCACCAATTTTCAAGTTTTCTGAACTCAGAGTATATAATAAAATATACATTCTTATTCTTGTCTCTATACTATTCCTTATTATATAAGTTGAATTGCTATCTTTGACTCTCTTTGTATTATATATATGTCATATATAGTGCATGTAAATCTAAACAAATGTGCACTTTAAAATATGTATTTAATATCTGTCAACATTTTGAAATAAAGAAAATCCTGAGGTTTTCATCCTTTTTTTTTTTTTTTAAATAGAGATTTTAGCTCCTTTTTTGGCCTTTCCTTCTTGGTGTTACTTCTGCTCCCTCTCTTCTTTTATAGATGTTCAGAATCTACTTGCAACCTCACCCTCACATAAATCAAATATTCTGTCAGGTGAGGACATACTATGACCAAAATCATTCATCTCAGGGAAGATTTACAAATTATGGTTTATTTCCAAGAATTTTTTTATTAAACATAACTAAACTAATAGAATTCCATGAATTAAAGAAAATAAGGCTAGAAATTATTTCTAGGAGATCAAGAAGAAATTTGTGCCTGGAAATCAGAGCTCAGAGAAGGTAGTAGTGTGGCCCTAAGCATAAGGTTGTGTATCTTACACTTGGTTGTGACTGATACATTAGTGTAAAAGAATAAAGTCAGAGATTTGGTCATGTTCCAATATCAACTTCAAATTGATACTAACAGCTCTGAATCTAGAGTTCCCTTGGTTGATGTTGTCTGTTTCACTGCATAAGAAACAGTTCATTTTTACTTTTAAGATCAAACTTTTGGGTTCTTGTCAACTTTATGTGCTCGTCTCAAAGGATGATGATGGTTAGATACCATCACTGAACATCACTGTCCCCTGAATGGACATGAATTTGAGCAAACTCCAGAAGATAGTAAAGAACAAGAAAACCTGGCAGACTACAGTCCATGGGGTCGCAAAGAATCAGACACAACTTAGTGACTAAACAACAGATTTATGTGCTCATCTCAAATGGTGAAAATCCCAGATGTAATTAGTGTGAAAATTAACACTTCATAGATAATGCTTACTATGTTTTGCTAACACATCTATTTTCCTAAAGTAATATCAAGATTTTGAAAATACAGTTCTTAATTTTCATTACTCTATAACAATGAATTTAGTTCAGGAGAAAAGAAGTCAAATAGCTAAATGTTCAGAGTTAATAAAGCTGCCACTGTACATTAAGCATAAAAATTATTTTTTAATTCAAATGATTCATAGCTACTTAAAATCTTGTAAACACTGTAGTGTGAATTATGCTTGTGTTATGAGCTGAATTATGCCCTCTTCCTACCAAATTATGTTGAAGTCCTAATCCTCAGTACTTCAGAATCTGACCATATTCGGAGGTGGGTTCATTGCAAAGGTGATTAAGTCACAGTGAAGTCATTTAGGTTGGTTGTAATCCAGTTTGAGTGGTATTCTTATAAGAAGAGAAAATATGAACACAGACATATATATAGGGAAGATGATGTGAGGATTGGGAAAAAGATGGCCAGGCAAAGAGGCCTAAAGCAGTTCCCTCCCTCGAAGCTCTCAGGAGGAGGCAAGTCCACTGATATCTTGATTTTGGACCTATAGCATCCAGAACTATGAGGAAATAAATTCCTCTTGTGTAATCAACCCTGTCTGGGTATTGTGATGGCAACCACAGCACGCTAATTCAGTGTGGAAATTATTCATTTCTTATTGGGAAAGTAAACAAATTTGAAAGTAATAATATACATTAGTTGAAGATTTGCCAAAGACTTTGGTTGAATTCTAATGAAAAATTTCAAGAAAGAATCTTGTTTTAAGAACCAATCAGTAAAAATCATTGAGAATACTAATTTTAAGAATAGTTTCAAGGAACCATATGTTTGGATATATTTGAAAGACATCTTGATCATATCTATACTTTTTAAAATTTACCTCATCATGCAATTAATGTCAACTCAGTTTTGATGTGGTATTGGAGTTTAAATCTTGGCAAATGTACATTAAAAACACATTATGATGTTCAAACAAATATGGTAGAATTGTAAAATAATCATTAACCGAGCTTGGTTAATCTATGTAATTAAGCCTAGTTTACCAAGGCTGTTAGTACCATGTCATTATTTCAGCTAGGGCTTTCATCTACTATGATCCATCAGCATTTCCTAATAAACTAAACTTATTTGAAAAGCATTTGGCCAGGAGTTTCTTGAAAGCAGTGTTTGCAGCACAAGAGTTTAGTCTACTTGTATTAATAAAACTAAGAAAAGCAAAATTGCTTCTTTACTTTTGGTTTCTATATACTAAATAAAAAGAGACCTAAGTTTATAGCTATCTGTTTTATAAGTAGTTGTACTTTTTCCTTAGACATTCTTTTCAAGAGGATTTGAAGCCATTGTGAAAAAGTGAATGATTTCATAAAGAATTTTGATCATCCATGTGAGTACCTGTGTATGGAGATTAACAGAGATTGTAGTAATCACCAATTGTCTTCGTATTGCCTCTGACTTAAACAGGAACAGGTGTATCTCACAAAAAAGCAAGAGTTCATAACACGAGACTTAATAAAACATTTCATGATTAACCACTAAGCAAAAAGTATAAAATAAATGCTTAAATTTAGAAGAAATGAACACTGAGATACAGTGGTTTAGAAGAAAAACTTGTTGCATTACAGATACTACTATTGATCAGTTTTAAATTAAATAAAAAGATTCAGGAATAGTTACAAAACCATTTTCCTCTCCTTTGGCCTAAAAGAAAGTTTGGGGAACTTTGGAGTTTAAGGAGATTTTGTGTGTGTGCGTGGTTAACCTGTCAGATGTTGTTAACTCCAACTTTGATGAAATGTATTAATGCCTCTATATCTTTCTCCAAAGCAAGACTTACTGTTTTGTTCACTAAAACAAAACTCATGAATGTCAAAACGAAATTTTTGACCTGTCTCTTTTGATTTGGTTTCCTTCTGAGGTTGTATTGCGGGGCTTATAGCAGATAATTCATCGACACATGAGCAGAGTCAGCTGTTTGAGCCTAATTGCTTGCTCCTTGACGCCTGCAAACTCAACATTTGGATGTCAAATCTGTGTTGTGTTAATGCAGCAACTGCTTCAACAACCTGAAGAATATATTTAATTTTTGAAAGTGATTGTGAGAAATCTTGAAAAAGAAATTTGATGAATACACAACACTCTGAAATTAGAAATCAGGTATCAGGGAGTCTGAATTAGTATTAGTGTTGGTTCTCCTGGGGCTACTGTAACAGACCAAAAACTGGGTGGCTTTAAAAAATGGCAGAAATTAATTTTCTCACAATTCTGGAGGCTAAAATTCTGCCAAGATGGTTCTGCCTGGATTGTGTTCCCTTTAAAGCCTGTAGAGGAAAATTCTTCTTTGCCTTTTCCAGAATTTGGTGTTTGACAACAATTCTTAGAGTTCTTTGGCTTGTAAATGCATCATTTGGATCTCTGCCTTTGTTGTTACATGGCTATCTTCTCTTTTTTGTCTATTTCCCCTCATTAAAAGGACTTGTGTCATAGTAAAGAACCACCCTGATCCAATACGACCTCATCCTAACTAATTATATCTACCAACAACACTATTTCCAAATAAGATCACATTTTGAATCCTGGGATTTTGGACTTAAACATGTCTCTTGTCTATTTCCCCTCATTAAAAGGACTTGTGTCATAGTAAAGAACCACCCTGATCCAATACGACCTCATCCTAACTAATTATATCTACCAACAACACTATTTCCAAATAAGATCACATTTTGAATCCTGGGATTTTGGACTTAAACATGTCTCTTGAGAGGATGCAATTCAATTTATAGCAGGATGTTTTAAATATAGGAAGTATTGTTAGAAAGTCCAGGTTTGTGTGTGTGGGTATGTGTTTACTGTAACAAATTACCACAGATTTAGTAGAACAGTCTGGAAGTCTGAAACTGAATGGATATCACTGGACGAAAATCCAAGGTGTATATATAAGGCTGTGTCCTTTTCTGGAGGCTCTGGGAAAAAATCTATTTTCTTGCCCTTTTCAACTTCTAGAGGTGGCATGTATTCTTTGGTTTGTGATTCCTTTCTCCATCTTCATGGCTAGCCACGGCCAGTCAGACTTTCCCCTTGATGCCATCTCTCAGGTTCTGACACTTCTCAATTTAAGACCCATTTGAAGATTATGGGCTTACCGGGATAATCCAGGATAATCTCTGTTTTGTAAGATCAACCTTAATTTTATCTAGAACTTAACTTCCTTAGAAACTTTAATTTCTCCTATAACTTAACTTCCACCAATGCCTTTTAGCAATGTATTCATGGAGGAAATGGCAAGCCACTCTATTACTCTTGCCTGGAGAATCCCATGGAGGGAGGAGCCTGGTGGACTACAGTCCATGAGGTCGCAAAGAGTCGGACACGACTGAGCGATTTCACTTCACTTCCAGAAATGAAGATATGGACTGAGAAGTCATTAATCTGTCTACTATAGCCCAGTAAAAATTGTCTTTGTTTTTGAAACAAATTTATCCCATCATAAAGTGGTAGGAAAAGTTATTTGGCCAAGAAAGCCTCTGTGTTCATTTGTATATCAACTCATGCACTGATATATTTTAAAGTGCCTCTAAATGCCTACTATCTGGCTGGAAGAAAACACCACTTGAGTTCTTCCTCTCTCAAGCTCCCAGTCTAGATTAGGAAAACTTTTATGAACAAGAATTGCAATAAATATGGTTTTGTAACTCAGATCCATTTATAGTTGATTCAACATGATAGAGGAACACAAGGGACTTTTTCTAACAAGATCATGCAAACTTCTTAGAGAAAGAGGCAATTGAAAAGTGTGCATAAATATTTATCATATAGAGTGGGTTACGAGAAGGCAGAAAGAGAAGAATCTGTGTAAATGCAGAGAGGCAAATAAAAGAGGTGCCTTTTCAGGGCATTAAAATTGGTGCCTATCTCTTGAAGCTTATGAAGCTAAAAGAAGGGAAATAAACTGGTACTGGAAGGAGGCTAGGTTCAGGTACAGGTGGATCTATATGTCAGTAAAGAGAACTGAAATGTCATACAGATGGACCATGTTTCTTACACTTTTCAGGGAACTAGCTCCTTTTAAAATATAATAAAGCCCTTGAATGTCTTGCTTTGAATTCTAACAGTAAAATTAAAAAGGAATACATGTTTTTTAATAGCGTGGAGAAAATATCCTCATACATGCACAAATCTACCTATACAGAAATCTTTTATACACTACTTCAGGGGTTATAAAACCCCAATTTAATCAATCAAGTTCTTTTGAGTTTGTGGACTCCAGGTTAAAGGATTTAGGGATGTGAGTTTGGAGAGAGAAGGAGAGAAAATACTTGGACAATTATTAGCAAACTGTAAAAAAAAAGAGTGGGATTATGTTCATAAAATTACTCCAGTGTATGAATAGAAGTGAGGAGGATGAATCATGAAACAGGAATAAAGGATTAATTCTCAAGTGTCCAGATGAGAAATCAAGAGCATTAAATTAGCAGTATTCTGGCTATTTTGCCATGATCTCAAAATAAACATTTTAAAAATTGTTCTTAGTTATTTGTTCAGTTCAGTTCAGTTCAGTTCAGTTGCTCAGTCATGTTGACACTGTTGGTAAAGAATCTGCCTGCCAATGCAGGAGATGTAAAAAATTTCGCTTCTGGGTTGGGAGAATCTCCTGGAGTAGGGAATGGCAACCTACTAGAGTATTCTTTCCTGGAGAATCCCATGGACAGAGGAGCCTGGCAGGCTCCAGTCAATAGGGCCACAAAGAACCAGAATGACTGAAATGATGTAGCATAGCACACACATGCATTACTTAGCTGTTAGTCAATGGTTGGAAAAAGGTTGTGCTCAAGTGTGTGAATCTAATCATGGTATATGTGTGAATGAATATGTCTGAGTAGGAGAGAGTTATTCTGCCCTTGCTTATAGTCCATTGTAGTCTTTCATGTTTCCCCTGTGCCTGTGTGCAGCCTCATTTGATCAAGAGCATGTTTCTAGTTTGAGTCTTCTTAGGTCTCTGCTTTGTGTGTATGTAGACTCAAGCAAGACTATGGTTCCTTCAATCATAGCTATGATATGATTACTTCTATGTGATACTTATTGTTCCCATTTAAGTGAGTTCCCTTTGACCACAGAAGCAAAGAAGCCAGTTCTCATTGATTGCCTAATCCTACCCAAACCTCCATGTTCACTGAGCTGAGAATGGAGGTGGGAGAAGCCCTAAGCAAAACAAAACAAAACAAAACATGGAATTCTACTGTTCTTACTTGAATTTAACAGTTCTTCCATCATGAAAGGTTTTCTCTGGTGGCTCAGATGATAAAGAATCTGCCTGCCATGCAGGAAACTGGAGTTTGATCCCTGGGTCAGAAAGGTCCTCTAGAGAAGGAAATGGTACCCACTCCAGTATTCTTACCTGGAGAATACCATGAACAGAGGAGCCTGGTGAGCTATAGTCCATGGGGTTGCAAAACATAGGATATAACTGAGTGACTAACACTTTCAATTTTCAATCATAAATGCTTTTCTGATGGTTGCATGCTTTTTTTTTTTTTTTTGACATCCAGAACACGGACTTCTTTGTTTTATTCTTTCTTTTCAGCTTTACAGCTGATTTGCGGGGAGGGTTTTTTACCAATCATCTCACTTGGCAATAGCTGGAAATTCCTTATCCATAGGTTTAGACATTTTATCCATTACTTATTCAAGCATGTGTAAAGCCATTAGTATCTTATTTTATCTAAAAAGATTAATTTTGGATAAATTATACATTTAAGATCTCTTGTCTCTGCAAAAGTAATGTTATGCAGAGTTATGATTGCAAAATAGGCCGGATTTTCTGTTTAGGCTGTAGCTTGACTGTGCATTCATAAAATTTAATTTATTTTGTATTGTGTGTGCTTAGTCACACAGTTGTGTCCAGCTCTTTGTGACCCATGGGCTTCTCTGTCCATGGAGATTCTCTAGGCAAGAATACTAGATTGGGATGCCATGCACGCCTCAAGGGGATCTTCCCAACCCAGGGATCAAACCCAGGTCTCCCACACTGCAGGCAGATTCTTTACCACTTGAGCCACCAGGGAAGCTCCAATTAAATTAGCACAAATTAAAATACATGGAAGCTTAAAAAATTATACAACATGGAAATTTCAAAATACAGTTTACTCATTAATTTATTTACTCATTAAATTACTTAGCAATTAAACAAATCTGCTTGTAGTTTCAACTACTATGTTAGTGATATTGGGATAGATGCAGAGAGCACACTATCTTTTACCACTGTTCTCTATTATAGAGTTATGAATTCCATTAAATAATGTTCCACAGGGCTTCCCTTATGGCAAAATGGTAAAGAATCTGCCTGCCCATTCAGGAGACACGAGTTCAGTCCGTGATCCTGGAAGATCCCACATGCTATGGATCACCTATTGAGCCTGTGCTCTAGAGCTCAGGAGCAACAACTGCTGAGCCCATGGGCTGCCACTGTTGAATCCCTAGAGCCTGTGCTCTGCAAAAGAGAAGCCACTACAATGAGAAGCCTGTACACCACAATTAGAGAGTAGTGTCCCCTCACTACAACCAAAAAAAAAAAAAAAGCCCACACAGCAATTGACAATAAATAAATAAAATTTAAAAATAATAATATTCCACAAATATTTGCCAAGTACTATGTGCCAAGAATTGGGCTGAAAATTTAAAAATCATATTACAAGAAGTAATTGTAGTAATTCTCCACTTTCCAGATTACCAATTTAATATTTTTTGAATATAAAAATCACTTTATTCTAATTATTTACCAAAGCCCATATGTTTATACAATAGAAGTGACAAATAGATTCAAGGGATTAGATCTGGTAGGCAGAATCCCTGAAGAACTATGGACAAAGTTTCATAACATTGTACAGGAGGCAGTGACCAAAATGATCCCAAAGGAAAAAAAGCAAGAAGGCAATTGGTTGTTTGAAGTGGCCTTACAAATAGCTAAGAAAAGAAGAGAAGAAAAGGCGAAGGAGGAGAATGATAGAACCAACTGAGTGCAGAGTTCCAAAGAATGGCCAGGAGAAATAAGAAAAGCCTTCTTAAATGAACAATGCAAAGAAATAAAGGACAAAAATAGAATGAGAAAGTCTAGAAATCTCTCAAGAAAATTAGAGATAACAAGGGAACATTTCATGCAAAGATGGGCACAATAAAGGACAGAAGTGCTATGGACCTAACAGAAGCAGAAAAAATTAAAAAGAGGTGGCAGGAATATACAGAAGAACTATAATAAAGAGGTCTTAATGATCTGCATAACCACATGGTGTGGTCACTCATCATGGTTATGCAGGTCATTAAAAGCCAGACATCCTGGACTGTGAAGTTTAATGGGCCTTCGGAAGCATCACTATAAACAAAGCTAGTGGAGGTGATGGAATTCCAGTTGAGCTATTTCAAATTTTAAAAGATGATGCTGTTAAAGTGATGCTTTCAATATGCCAGCAAATTTGGAAAAACTCAGCAATGGCCACAGAATCCCAAAGAAAGGCAATGTCAAAGAATGTTCAAATTACTGTACAATTGCACTCATTTCACATGCTAGCAAGGTAATGCTCAAAATCCTTCAAGTTAGGCTTCAACAGTATGAGAACTGAGAACTTCTAGATATACAAACTGGATTTAGAAAAGGCAGAAGAACTGGAGACCACATTGCCAACATCCATTGGGTCACAGAGAAAGTAAAATGATTCCAGAAAAATATCTATTTCTCCTTCATTGATTATGCTAAAGCCTTTGACTGGGTGGATCACAACAAACTGAGAAAATTCTTAAAGAGATGGGAATACCAGACCACAGTACCTTCATCCTGAGAAACCTGTATGCAAGAGACAAGTTAGAACCAGACATGGAACAACACACTGGTTCCAAATTGGGAAAGCAGTATGTCAAAGCTACATATTGTCACCCTGCTTACTTACCTTATATGCAGAGTATGTCATGCACAATGCCAGGGTGGATGATGCACAAATTGAACTCAAGATTCCCGGGAGAAATATCAGTAACTTCAGATATGCAGATGACACCACCCTAATGGTAGATAGCTAGAGGAACTAAAAAGCCTCTTAATGAAAGTGAAAGAGGAAAGTGAAAAAGCTCACTTGAAACTCAACATTCAAAAAACTTAAGATTGTGGCATCCAGCCCCATCACTTCATGAGAAGTAGATGGAAAAAAAATGGAAACTGTGACAGATTTTATTTTCTTAAGCTCCAAAATCACTGCAGGTGGTAACTGTAGCCATGAAATTAAAAAATGCTCACTCCTTGAAGGAAAAGGTATGACAAACCCAGACAGCATATTATAAAGCAGAGATGTCACTGTGCTGACAAAGGTCCATATAGTCAAAGCTATGTTTTTTCCAGTATTCATGTATAAATGTGAGAGTTGGACCACAAAAAAGACTGAGCACCAAAGAATTGATGTTTTTGATCCATGGTGCTGGAGAAGACTCTTGAGAATCCCCTGGACACCTGAGGAACCAGTCAATCCTAAAGGAAATCCACTCTGAATATTCACTGGAAGGACTGATGCTGAATCCAAAGCTCAGTACATTGATCACCTGATGTGAAGAGCTGACTCATTGGAAAAGACTCAGATGCTGGGAATGATTGAGATCAAGAGAAGGGAGCAGTAGAAGTTGAGATGGTTGACTGACAGCACCGACTCAGTGGACGTTGAATTTGAGCAAACTTCGGTGATAGTGAAGGACTGGGAAGCTTGGCATGGGGTCACAGAGTCAGACATGACTCAATGACTAAACAACAACAAATTCTAATTTTTTGGCCCAACAATGCTATTCTGTACAAAATAAAAAAATACATATTGTTTATTAAAGCTTAGTATATCTGCTACTATTACTATTCAAGAAAAATGCTGAATGATTTGCTTTCATTAAATCCTGACAAGTATATAGGTGCTAGTATTAATGTCTCCATTTTACAGACAAGATATTGTGGCACTATGTTGCCTGCAATCACAGATCTAACACATTGCTAGATTATTTGTTTAAGTCAAAAAGATAATATGTCAGTGAACACAACCTTGAACAAAAGTCTTTGCTTTTGCTTAAATATGAGTCTTTACTTTTCCTCTTTCCTTAATTAAACCTGATGAACATGATTTTGTGTCATATATAAACTTCAAGAAACAGTGACTGGCAATCCAGTATCTCATAAAATAGGCTTCCCTTGTGATTCCGTGGTAAAGAATCTGCCAATGTAGGAGATGCAGGTTCAATCCCTTAGTCAGGATGGTCCCCTACCGAAGAAAATGGCAGCCCATTCCATTATTCTTGCCTGGGAAATCCCATGGACATAGGAGCCTGTTGGCCTATGAGGTCACAAAACAATCAGACATAGCTCAGTAATTAAACAACAACAACAAATCTTATAAAATAGAAGAGCAGTCATCTAATATTTGGTATACTTCAATATAAAATTAATTGGAAAATACTATATTTCGATCAGCGTACCAAGTCAATGGTTCCTGCATCTCAGTGTAGCAAATTGCACGGCTTCTGGTCCTTTTCAGACATAGCATACCATCTCTTATGTGGAGAGTATGACAAAATACTAATCTTGTGGTTTTAAATTATTTTAAACTATCATTATTAGCAATTTCTCCTTCATCTACCAGTCCCCATAAATTACCCATTAAGATTTAAGATAACATTCAGTTCAGTCCAGTCCCTCGGTCGTGTCTGACTCTTTGAGACCCAATGAATTGCAGCACGCCAGTCCTCCCTTCCCATCACCAACTCCCAGAGTACACCCAAACTCATGTCCACCAAGTCACTGATGCTATCCAGCCATCTCATTCTCTGTCATCCCCTTCTCCTCCTGCCTTCAATCCCTCCCAGCATCATAGTCTTTTCCAATGAGTCAACTCTTCACATGAGTTGGCCAAAGTACTGGAGTTTCAGCTTTAGCATCATTCCTTCCAAAGAACACCCAG
>SJYC01007169.1:0-16656 GCA_006408675.1 Madoqua kirkii
AAAGCTAGTGGAGGTGATGGAATTCCAGTGGAGCTGATTCAAATCCTGAAAGATGATGCTGTGAAAGTGCTGCACTCAATATGCCAGCAAGTTTGGAAAACTCAGCAGTGGCCACAGTAATGGAAAAGGCCAGTTTTCATTCCAGTCCCAAAGAAAGGCAATGCCAAAGAATGCTCAAACTACCGCACAATTGCACTCATCTCACACACTACCAAAGTAATGCTCAAAATTCTTCAAGCCAGGCTTCAGTAATACGTGAACTGTGAACTTCCAGATGTTCAAGCAGGATTTAGAAAATGCAGAGGAACCAGAGATCAAATTGGCAACATATGCTGGATCATGGAAAAAGCAAGAGAGTTCCAGAAAAACATCTATTTCTGCTTTACTGACTATGCCAAAGCATATGACTGTGTGGATCACAATAAACTGGAAAATTCTGAAAGGGATAGGAATACCGGACCACCTGACCTGCCTCTTGAGAAACATATATGCAAGTCGGTAAGGAAGAAGGAAATGGCAACCCACTCCAGTGTTCTTGCCTGGAGGATCCCAGGGATGGGGGAGCCTGGTGGGCTGCCATCTATGGGGTCGCACAGAGTCGGACACGATTGAAGAGACTTAGCAGCAGCAGCAGGCAACAGTTAGAATTGGACATGAAACAACAGACTGGTTCCAAATAGGTAAAGGAGTACATCAAAGCTGTATATTGTCACCCAGCTTATTTAACTTATATGCAGAGTACATCATGAGAAACTCTGGGCTGGATGAAGCACAAGCTGAAATCAAGATTGCCGGGAGAAATATCAATAATCTCAGATATGCAGATGACACCTGCCTTATGGCAGAAAGTGAAGAGGAACTAAAGAGCCTCTTGATGAAAGTGAAAAAGCTAGCTTAAAGCTCAATATTCAGAAAACTGAGGTCATGGGATCCAGCCCCATCACTTTACGGGAAATAGATGGAAAAACAGTGGAAACAGTGTCAGGCTTTATTTGGGGGGGGGGGTCCAAAATCACTGCAGGTGGTGATTGCAGCCATGAAATTAAAAGACGCTTACTGTTTGGAAGGAAAGTTATGCCCAGCCTAGATATCATATTGGAAAGCAGAGACTACTTTGTCAACAAAGGTCCATCTAGTCAAGGCTATGGTTTTTTTCCAGTAGTCATGTATGGATGTAAGAGTTTGACTACAAAGAGGGCTGACAGCAGAAGAACTGATGCTTTTGAACTGTGGTGTTGGAGAAGACTCTTGAGAGTCCCTTGAACTGCAAGGAGATCCAACTAGTCCATCGAATGGGAAATTGATCCTGGATAGTCATTGGAAGGAGTGATGTTAAAGCTGAAACTCCAGTATTTTGGCTACCTGATGCAAAGAGCTGACTCATTTGAAAAGACCCTGATGTTGGGAAAGATTTAAGGCAGGAGGAGAAGAGGACGACAGTGGATGAGATGGTTTGGTGGCATCACTGACTCAACGGACGTGTCTGGGAGTTGGTGATGGACAGGGAGGCCTGGTGTGCTGTGGTTTATGGGGTTGCAAAGAGTTGGACAAGACTGAATGACTGAACTGAATTGAATTAAATTTACTAAAGATTCATCATTTATTGTTATTTCCCTGATCTTGAATACTGTGTTATTTGAAATGACTTATTGACTTACAAACATATGAATGTAGAGCAAAGTCAACATGATATTTCACTGGTTAATATGTTTCAGACAGTTCTTACCAAAATCAAATTACTAAAAATGATAAAATATGCTCTATGATATTTCTTTATTAAAACTGTTCTGTGTGATAACACTTAATGTCTTAAGTGGTGAAATGCCATCCTGATTTTTCTTGTTAGATTTATGTCACTCTGTTTCTGAAGAAAGTCAGAGGAGTTATCTCTTATGAGTGTAAAGCAATATTATTTCAGGCGCTTTCCTCAAGGACTGCATATTTTCAAGCAAATAATTTTCCCAATTTGATTTATTACTACTGCTGCTGCTAAGTCACTTCAGTCTTGTCCGACTCTGTGCGACCCCATAGACGGCAGCCCACCAGGCTCCTCCGTCCCAGGGATTCTCCAGGCAAGAACACTGGAGTGGGTTGCCATTTCCTTCTCCAATGCATGAAAGTGAAAAGTGAAAGTGAAGTCACTCAGTTGTGTCTAACTCTTTGCGACCCCATGGACTGCAGTCTACCAGGGTCCTCAGTCCATGGGATTTTCCAGGCGAGAGTACTGGAGTGGGTTGCCACTGCCTTCTCTGTGATTTATTACACTTTGACTAATTTATACATCTCTGTAGAGCTTTCACAAAAGAACATGATTCTCCACTTGATGGTGAACTGATCTTTTCATGATGATGGTGACTGAAGAATCCACTATTAACTCTAATTTGTGACATTTGCCTTGTAGAATCACAGAGAGAATATCCCCAAAGTATGCCATTTGGATTTTTATTTCAAATGCTTCCAAACTAGAAGCAAAGTTTGCAACTTTGCAAAACAAACAAATAAATAAAAAGATTTTTCTCTTTGAATACTTTCAAAATATGCTTGGGTAGGGAAGACTAATTCAATGGATAACAGAAATGTAAGGCAATGGAAAAAAACACATCGTTCTAAGAAGCTAGCCACTGACTGAGTTGGTCTAAAAAGTAAAGAATGAGTTACAATATATAAAGTGACAGCTATATGGAAGCTTATATAATATGGTAAACAGAACCAGCCTGTGTCACTTGTTCAGCTGAGACAGTCGGAATCAGATCAGGCTATGTGAAAGCAGCCATATTCTATTTGTTTAAAAGAACTGTGAAATCAGCATCCATGATCTCATCTACAGTGATTAAACTTGGTATGATTCTTCACATACAAATCATTTTTATACAAAACTGCATTTGTTTGGATAGCATGATAGCATGTGGTTGACTCAAATGCCTATATTCCTCATACTTTTTTTCATAAATGATGACCTCAGGAATGCTGGAAATAGGACCAAGAGATACATACTCTGATAGAGAATACCAGGCAATCATGATCTATAGAAGAAGATTTTAGATTTTGTTATATTTATTGAGTAGTTGATTTTGCATTCTTCTCATTTAAGTCTATATGCAAGTCTCCATGAGTATTGTCTCTCTCAAAAAATTCAGAGATTTTTGCTAAAATAGAATCAATTTTCCATCTCAGCTCTTATCCAACTTCCCATAGCTGCTCTGGATTCCAAACTACCATTGCTACCAAACATGTTCAGCATGCTTATTTGACAGATATAGAAACTAAGACCAAAAGTTAATGACTTTTCAAAAGTCCTATAGTTGGTGATTATATTTTTATTAAACTTAAAATTCTGTCTATATTTACAAAAATGAGGAAACACTGTGAAGAAGGTGATGGGTGTTCATACAACTTAGTGTGAGGTGATCCATTTCCTCACAGGTCTTCTGTCTGAGGGTTGATGTAATAACATATACAAAAATCTTTTATTTGGAATTTTTAATTAATATTTTTATTCTTTATTGTCTCCAACAGCCCATACCCCAAATTCCTACACATAACATTCTATCTCATGAAAAGTAAGCCTACTTAGCTTAATTTGTTAGCTGTCATTTTACTTTTTTGATAGGCCAGAATAAGGTGTCTCAAATATCCAACGACAACTAGCCTAGTTCCCCAAAATATGAAGCCTGGGTCATTTAGCTCCATTCCTGGCATTTTCATTTTGTTTAGAAAAAACAGTCCTAAAACTTTCACTGACCTTGTGCATAATATGATTCTCTGGATTTTTTGCTTAGAACATGACAAATTACTCATCACATACTCAAGGAAGTCATACAGCTGTTTCTCTTTTCTATTCCAAACCATCCATACCTCACTAGTCTAGTACTGAAGTATTATACTCAGATAAGATTCTTTTTCATTGTTTTCCAGCTGTGATAAGATAATCCTATGTGAGCAGCAACCAACAAAGACTACTAGAATGAATAGTGGAGTCGAAAAAGAAATATAAGACAAAGTAATTTCAATACATATACCTTTTTTTGTTTTTTTTTTTTGGTCTAATAAAATATTAAGCAGCAGTACATTGTGAGCTGTTAAAAATGTGAAGAATCATCTTATGTATCTAAGCTGAGATTTCTGTTATAAATTGATAAAGGAAGTGATTCT
Source organism: Madoqua kirkii (assembly GCA_006408675.1). Taxonomy (NCBI): domain Eukaryota; kingdom Metazoa; phylum Chordata; class Mammalia; order Artiodactyla; family Bovidae; genus Madoqua; species Madoqua kirkii. The sequence goes on from SJYC01007169.1 coordinate 4,153, forward strand.
GGGAAGAGTGAATTGGAGTGAATGTTCCCAACTTTCCTTTCAGTCCAATTAGCTACTGCTTCCTAAGTTCCCTCCAGATCAAATATTATTTTGGAGAATGCCATCCCATATTAAGCCTTACTGAACCATGCTGCCAACAAGAGTCAATGAACCATTTGGCAAGAGTGGATAAGGGTAGGGAAGGTTCACATAATATCCAGAGAATGAACAGTCATTAGGTCTTATCCTGTGATCAGTTTTCAGAATTGTGATCAGCAGGAAAGAAGTTGTAAAAAGACATAGAAAGGGTTAAGAATATATTATAGGAACTGGTAGAGATCCTCAAAACTAGTTTCAGTGGGGAACTTTATCATATCAAATCCAAAAGGATGGGAGGGCATTGGTTCCCTAAATTTCATGAAATATAATGCTGTAAAAGAGGACAGTCAATGAAACTAAGCCATGCTTGTGGAGCAACCCAAGATGGGTGGATTGTGGTGGAGAGGTCTGCCAGAATGTGGTCCACTGGAGAAGGGAATAGCAAACCACTTCAGTATTCTTGCCTTGAGAACTCCATGAACAGTATGAAAAGGCAAAATGATAGGATACTGAAAGAGGAACTACCCAGGTCAGTAGGTGCCCAATAAGCTACTGGAGGTCAGTGGAGAAATAACTCCAGAAAGAATGAAGGTATGGAGCCAAGGCAAAAACAATACCCAGCTGTGGATGTCACTGGTGATAGAAGCAAAGTCTGATGCTGTAAAAAGCAATATTGCATAGGAATCAGGAATGTCAGGTCCATGAAGCAAGGCAAATTGGAAGTGGTCAAACAAGAGATGGCAAGGGTGAACGTCAACATTCTAGGAATCAGTGAACTAAAATGGACTGGAATGGGTGAATTTAACTCAGATGACCATTATATCTACTACTGCAGGCAGGTATTCCTCAGAAGAAATGGAGTAGCCATCATGGTCAACAAAAGAGTCCAAAATGCAGTACTTGGATTCAATCTCAAAAACAACAGAATGATCTCTGTTCATTTCCAAGGGAAACCATTCAATATCACAGTAATCCAAGTCTATGTCCCATCCAGTAATGCTGAAGAAGCTGAAGTTGAATGGCTTTATGAAGACCTACAAGACCTTTTAGAAGTAACATCCCCAAAATATGTTGTTTTCATTATAGGGGACTGGATGCTAAAGTAGAAAGTCAAGAAACACCTGGAGTAACAGGCAAATTTGGCTTTGGAATGTGGAATGAAGCAGGACAAACACAAATAGAGTTTTGCCAAGAAAATGCACTGGTCATAGCAAACACCCTCTTCCAATAACACAAGAGAAGACTCTACACATGAAAATCAATAGATGGTCAACACTGAAATCAGATTGATTATATTTATGCAGCCAAAGATGGAGAAGCTCTATACAGTCAACAAAAACAAGACCAGGAGCTGACTGTGGCTCAGATCATGAACTATGTATTACCAAATTCAGACTGAAATTAAAGAAAGCAGGGAAAACCGCTAGACCATTCAGGTATGGCCTAAATCAAATCCCTTATGATTAAACAGTGGAAGTGAGAAATAGATTTAAGGGCCTAGATCTGATAGATAGAGTGCCTGATGGAACTATGGAATGAGGTTCATGACAATGTACAGGAGACAGGGATCAAGACCATCCCCATGAATAAGAAATGCAAAAAAGCAAAATGGCTGTCAGAGGAAGCCTTATAAATAGCTGTGAAAAGAAGAGAAGTGAAAAACTAAGGAGAAAAAGAAAGATATAAGTATCTGAATGCAGAGTTCCAAAGAATAGTAAGAAGAGATAAGAAAGCATTCTTCAGTGATCAATGCAAAGGAAAAGAGGAAAACAACAGAATTGGAAAGCCTAAAGATCTCTTCAAGAATATTAGAGATACCAAGGCAGCATTTCATGCAAAGATGGGCTTGATAAAGAACAAAAATGGTCTGGACTTAACAGAAGCAGAAGATATTAAGAAGAGATGGTAAGAGTACAGAGAAGAACTGTACAAAAAAATCTTTACGACCCAGATAATCATGATGGTGTGATCACTCATCCAGAGTCAGACATCCTGGAATGTGAATTCAAGTGGGCCTTAGAAAGCATCACTACAAACAAAGCTAGTGGAGGTGATGAAACTCCAGTTGAGCTATTTCAAATCCTGAAAGATGATGCTGTGAAAGCGCTACACTCAATATTCCAGCAAATGTGGAAAACTCAGCAGTAGCCACAGGACTGAAAAAGGTCCGTTTTCATTCCAGTCCCAAGGAAAGGCAATGCCAAATAATGCTCAAACTACCACACAATTGCACTCATCTCACATGTTAGGAAAGTAATGCTCAAAATTCTCCAAGCCAGGCTTCAGCAATATGTGAACCGTGAACCTCCTGATGTTCAATCTGGTGTTAGAAAAGGCAGAGGAACCAGAGATCAAATTGCCAACATCCATTGGATCATGGAAAAAGTAAGAGAGTTCCAGAAAAGCATCTATTTCTGCTTATTGACTATGCCAAAGCCTTTGACTGTGTGGGTCACAATAAACTGTGGAAAATTCTGAAAGAGATGGGAATACCAGACCACCTGACCTGCCTCTTGAGAAATCTGTATGCAGGCCAGGAAGCAACAGTTAGAAGTGGACATGGAACAACAGACTGGTTCCCAATAGGGAAAGGAGTACATCAAGGCTGTATATTGTCACCCTGCTTATTTAATGTCTATGCAGAGTACATCATGAGAAATGCTGGACTGGAAGAAACACAAGATGGAATCAAGATTGCCAGGAGAAATATCAATAACCTCAGATATGCAGATGACACCACCCCTATGACAGAAAGTGAAGAGAAATTAAAAAGCCTCTTGATGAAAGTGAAAGAGGAGAGCAAAAATATTGGTTTAAAGCTCAACATTCAGAAAATGAAGATCATGGCATCTGGTCCCATCACTTCATGGGAAATAGATGGGGAAACAGTGGAAACAGTGTCAGACTTCATTTTCAGCGGCTCCAAAAATCACTGCAGATGGTCATTGCACCCATGAAATTAAAAGACGCTTACTCCTTGGAAGAAAAGTTATGGCCAACCTACATAGCATATTCAAAAGCAGAGATATTACTTTGCTGACTAAGGTCCATCTAGTCAAGGCTATGATTTTTTCAGTAGTCATGTATGACTGTGAGTGTTGGACTGTGAAGAAGGCTGAGCACCGGAGCATTGATGCTTTTGAACTGTGGTGTTGGAGAAGACTCTTGAGAATCCCTTGGACTGCAAAGAAATCCAACCAGTCCATTCTGAAGGAGATCAGTCCTGGATTTCTTTGGAAGGAATTATGCTAAAGCTGAAACTCCAGTACTTTGGCCACCTCATGAGAAGAGTTGACTCATTAGAAAATACTCTGATGCTGGGAGGGATTGGGGGCAGGAGGAGAAGGGGACGACCAAGGATGACATGGCTGGATGGCATCACGGACTCGATGGATGTGAACCTGAGTGAACTCCAGAAGTTGGTGATGGAGAGGGAGGCCTGGCATGCTGTGATTCATGGGGTTGCAGAGAGTCAGACTCGACTGAGCGACTGAACTGAACTGAACAAAAATGGTGCTGATGAATCTATTTGTAAGGAAGGAATGGAGACACATGAAGAGAATGGACTTATGGACACAGCAGGGGACAACGAAGTTGGGACAAATTGAGAAAGTAGCATTGACATATATCCACTACCATGTGTAAGGTAGATAACTAGTGGGAAGCTACTGTATAACACAGGGAGCCCAGCCTGGTGCTCTGTGATTAGATAGAGGGGCAAGATATGGTGGGGTGGGAGAATAGCTCAAGACGGAGGGTATGTGTGTGTGTCTGTGCATGCACATATGTGTGTGTATATGTATATATATGTGTGTGGGTGTGTTAAGTCGTTTCCAACTCTTTGCACCCTATTGACTGTAGCCTGCCAGGCTCCACTGTCCATGAGATTTTCTAGGCAAGAATACTGGAGTGAGTTGCTGTTTCCTCCTCCAGGGATCAAACCCACATCTCCTGTTTCTCCTGCATTGGCAGGTGGATTCTTTACCACTGAGCCACTTGGGAATGCCATATATACATGTGTATATACACACACACAGACAAATGATTCCCAGTATTGCAGAAACCAACTGTAAAGCAATTATCCTCCAATTAAAATTTAAAAAAATTACCTCCAAATCCATGGCCATTCTTAACAATTTCCAATTTCCTCCTTGTACTAAAATCTGACCATCCTTTTTAAATTTTTTTCCCTTAGTACTTTCTGCCTACTTCTCTTTGAGTACTTGTGATAATGTATTATAATTTTTTTCTCCTCTTCTAGACTTGAATTCCTTAGCAATCTCTTTCTCCTGAATTTTATGCAACATCTGCAAGATAGAACTGCTTCATTGTGTTTGGATAGATAAATCCAGATATGTTTTCATGGTTTTTCTTCCTTTTCTCCTTCTACATCATCTTCACAATCTTGACTTCTTGCTTCTTCATTTTCACTATATTAAGCAATGAATGCTAAAGTGAACAATAATGTTTGCATCTACTTAAAGAAACTTAAAGAAAGCTTCTAGTAGATCTCCATTTGGTAGAATGAGTGGACCAAACTACTTGGTGGATAAGCAGATCTTCATATAGGTTCTCTCCAGTGCCTCCTGTCCACGTCTTGAATTTCTTCTGAGCTCCCACATACAGTCTCTTCTGATAGGCAGTAGGAATATAGAACACATATTTTTAAAAAACATACAATTGTTTGTAACCAGTCAATCCTCTTTGTTACAAGACACATTGCTTTCTTTGGGTTGGAATAAAAACTCAGTCTTTTGCTAGAAAGGGAGTATGTTTTGGCAGCCCAAGAATATACAAACAATGAAGTAACATCTGAATCCCCAAAGTTCAAATTTTGGTAAAACCAAGTTTTAGGGCTGAATGTATTTTATCACATTGCACTTTGAAAATCAGTAATCCACATATGGCATATGTATCCTTGAATTACCTACAGTTCTCAATTAAGCAAACCATGGCATTCCCTAGCCATTATAAGTAAACATAGGTTATTGCAGTTTTAAATTATGCCACTTTCAAACATTTTTTGCTTTAGTCCTTGAAACATCAAATTTCTTTCATTTTCAATTTGCCTCTTTCAAACCAGTGCCCCATAGGAGGTGCCGTCCAAAAGCTGAAAGTCTCTTTATTTCTGCCAAGTCTAATTTAGATACCACTAAGGCTTCCAACAAGTGTACATGGGAGAATGAATTTGGGAAGAATTTTTAAAACAGAATAGTTTATGTCAGCAGCAGTTTGAAAAAAGAGTAAATGCTATTGAGAAATGAACTTTCACTAAACCAAAAATAAAAATGCTAAAAGTATATAATTATCTTGAATGGTAATAAGTTCTGGACAGTTATCCAAAATCTATAGATTAATTGAAGAACTATGTTTCTTTTTGAGTATGATATGGCCTTGAGTTAATGAACCGCAGCATCCGTGATATGGCATTTTGTACTGTATGGTATATTTTAAATGAAGCTTAAACAAATAAGGACTCACCATACTGCCCCAAGCAAATAAAGTTTTACACAACAGGAGGCAAACATTCTTGAAATTTTGGTCACAATAGGATATTATTCTCTTTTTATAAGTCTTACACAAAACATATCTCATTTCTTCTAAATTGATTCTGTAGATTTGAAAAAGGATCATGATCAAATTTGTGGCATGGAAAAGAGCAATTCTTCATAAAGAATATTAATTGTCACTATAAAGTACAATTAATATGGAAGCCAAGGAAATTACACTGGATTTCTAATTTGATGACAGTGCAAACTTATTTTTAAATTAATTTCTGATATTTACTTAATCAGTAGATATTATTATGTACATAAAAATTATGAAAAACATTGCAAAAAATATACTACTAAACCAAAGTACAATTTCTAGGATTTATTTTCTTTCTTTTTATTTTGTTTAATTTGTTGGGAGAAGCAGGTATGAAGGTGGAGGAAGGGCCAGGAGAATAATATAATCTCTTATAAGATAAGAGTAAACTGTCTTCATGATACTGGCTGTGTTCTAAAACAGTTTGGGTCTATAAAATTTGTTTGGTCCAGTTTCTCATCCTACGAATAAGAAAATAAGACCCATATAGAATGATCAGACTGTTTTTAGCACTGTTATATACTAACATTTTGAGATTTAGAGCCAGGATTCATGAATGCAAGTCCATTTTAACTGAAATTCATATAGAAAGCTTAATGAAATAAAAATTAATCTATATTTCAAAAAAATCATAAAATAGCCTTAAATCTTACATAATATAAAATATACTTTGATGATTTTATATTGATCCAGCTACACTGGTGCCTAGAGCAATATTTCTTCAGAGCAAATTTTTTTTTCCCCCCACAGTAAGAGGAAGCAAAGGCATATGAATAGGTAACATGTAATTGTATTGCTTGTTTCTGAAAGCTGGGATAAAGTGACTAATGACATCAAGTTTCAAGCAACACTTAAAATCTTTCCAGTAACCTTCCGCCTGTTTCACTATGATTTCAACATTAGTATTCAAAAAATGGTGACAACCCAGTACATTTATGTTCTGACTACAAAGCAGACAGGCTGGATGTAAAATAAGAAGCTGTGAAGAGTTAAGGAAATGGAAACAGCAAAAAACCAGCAAAGCTGTGGAGCCCCATTAGGAAAAGCAGACCCACTCAGGGAAAGAAAATGGATCAAATCCAAAGCAAGTTGTGGGGAATTCAGTTTAGTCTTAGGCAGCTCAATCATCAGTATGGAGAATCAACATGTCCTGACTTAAGAATGTTGCAAATGGTTTCAGAGGCTCACAATGGTGAAAAATGTATCAGGATTATTAAATGAAACATAAAAACAAAAAAGCAAGTGTACTAAAAACAGTGCTGGAAGGAAGGAATGCAGGATGCAGTTCTTGGGAAACAGAAACATGAATGAAAGAGGGAAGCAGGCTAAAAGGAGGTGGGGTAGTTAGCTATGCTGTGAAAAGTAAACACATATTCCATTCCATTAATACAAAAGTCACAGACAAAAAATGATCTAATAGGTTGCCTAGTCTTTCCTTAGAATTATTCATAATACTTATCCCTCCATTATATGATGTTCACTTCTTGTACTTAGGAGATATGACTATGCTTCTGAAACTTGGTTTTCAGGGAGATGACTACTGTTTTCTTATACTTCTGGTCCATTGTGTTTCCCACAAGAAATGGTGAATGAGGAAAAGCTTTTTATTATTATTATTATTTTTTGAATTATCATAGATTAAAACTTAAATTTATTCAATTTAATATTTAGCACAGTGTCAGGAATACAGTAAGTTTGTAATACATGTTAAATTATTAAATTCAACCATTCTTTTTAAAAATTTTTTTATTATTATTATTATTTTTAATACTTCATTCTACGTTACAATACTGTATTTGTTTTGCCATACATTGACATGAATCAGCCACAGGTGTACCCGATCTCCCAATGCTGAAGCCCCCTCCCACCTCCCACCCCATATCATCTCTCTGGTTCATCCCCTGCACCAGTCCCAAGCATCCTGTATCCTGTATTGAACATAGATTGGCGCTTCATTTCTTATATGATATTATACATGTTTCAATGCCATTCTCCCAAATCATCCCACCCCCTCCCTCTCCCTCAGAGGCCAAAAGTCCGTTCTATACCCCTGTGTCTCTTTTGTTGTTTCAAATACAAGGTCATCATTACTATCTTTCTAAATTTCATATATATGTGTCAATATACTGTATTGGTGTTTTTCTTTCTGGCTTACTTCACTCTGTATAATCGGCTCCAGTTTCATCCATTCCCCAATAGCTGTTTCTCAGCTCTACTTGCTTATCAAATGTATTGATTCTACATCCATAATGTACTTTTTTTTCCATTTCATGTCTTAAGTCCTTTTTTTTTTAGTTCTATACCCCTGTGTCTCTTTTGTTGTCTCACATACAAGGTCATCATTACTATCTTTCTAAATTTCATATATATGTGTCAATATACTGTATTGGTGTTTTTCTTTCTGGCTTACTTCACTCTGTATAATCGGCTCCAGTTTCATCCATTCCCCAATAGCTGTTTCTCAGCTCTACTTGCTTATCAAATGTATTGATTCTACATCCATAATGTACTTTTTTTTCCATTTCATGTCTTAAGTCCTTTTTTTTTTTTCCCCCAAACTGATCTTTGCTTCTCTAGTGTTCTTCATTGTAATCCATTCTGCATGATATTTCAGAATTATCTTCCTGAAGCACAGGTCAGACTGAATCACTTACCTGGTCAAACTCACTTGATGAATGCCTACTGCAGAAAAAATAAACAAGTTCTTTAATGTGGAAACAAATATTTCACAATCCATCTATTAAACAGTGTACCTTGTTCATAGATTATATACTTCTTTTTCATTCTTCCATTATTTTCTTTCAAAATTTTATCTTTTCTCTAGAGAGTGCATATTGAACTCTTGCCTTCTTCAGTCAGTACTCTCAGATCACCTAATTGAAACATTCTCTTCTTCAGTCCCCTTAGCACAGTGCTTAGATATCTGTCATACTTCATATTTTAACAACTTACCATAAATTAATATCACCTGTCTTCCTTTGTAAATGCAGAACTGCCTGATAAAAGAGAATCCTCAGGTCAGCAACTATATCAGTTTCCTGGGCAAAAGATATCTGATGAGATGCTTGGGAACTTGCAAAAGCAAGAATGGAGTAGGATGATACAATTTAGAGAGAGAGATGTGGGTCAGGGTCAAGAAAATAATTGTGTTTCCCTTGATTATTTATTAAAAAAAAACACCTCTGATGTAGAAAAGACTTTTCATATACTCAGTGTGATAACTTGCTTCATGCTTCATAGGTATTGATCAGCCCTTGTTTCTAGGTATCTTATTGTTTTTAAATGGTTCTTGAAGAAATAGATCCCCGTGATGGAGGCTATATATATGTTCTCGACTACTTGGACTATCCCTCATTAAGATAGAGTTGGCTTTCACTATGGCTGAGTAGTTTTTGATCCACAAAAACCGATCATTGGCTTCCAATATGGATTTTGTAGCTCACACAGACAAAAATGTTATGTGGTATCCAACCCACTGAACTGAACTTTTAGAGAACTTATTCTGAAATTGGATTTAATTTCTCTGTCTTTCATGTGTCTGCTAGTATTATAGACTTAGTAATGCTGCCTTTTATATAGCTTTGGTTATACTCACTAATGGAGAAGGAAATAGCAACCCACTCCAGTGTTCTTGCCTGGAGAATCTTAGGGACGGGGGAGCCTGGTGGGCTGCCGTCTATGGGGTCGCACAGAGTCCAACACACTGAAGCGACTTAGCAGCAGCAGCAGCAGCAGCAGCAGCAGCATACTCACTAAGGAACTCAATTCATATAAAAATGGACAGGTTACTGTAAGATTTACTACTCTTAATCATAAATTCAGAAGCAATTGACCATCCAGAACAGTGGAGCACTTTAGAGGCTCATGTTCTAGCAAGGAGAAAATAATTTGGGGAGTAAGTTAGCTCTTATAAGATCCAATATTGTTCTGGAATAATAGTGCTTCTTCATTTAAATCTCAGAGTCAAAATTGACTGGCCCTTTCAAAAGTCAAAACAGTAGAAACTGTGTTTATGTCTTGGGAGGTAGTAAAGTAATGGACATAACAGCTCTAATGGTCACCCCCAATGTCTTAAAATGTTGGCTTCTCATCTTCATGTCTCTGCTTTCCAATCATTTGAGTGTTTTTTTTTAATACATAATCATGGGATAATTGAATTGTAATCTGAGAATGCCTTCAAAGACAAACTAAAAAGCCTGTTGAGCAAGGTGAAAGAGGAGAGTGAAAAAGCTGGCTTAAAACTCAACATTAAAAAACTAAGATCATGGTATCTGGTTCCATCATTCATGGTAAGTAGATGGGGAAAAAGTGGAAACAGTGACAGATTTTATTTTCCTGTGCTCCAAAATCACTGTGGATGGTGACTGCAGCCATGAGATTACAAGAAGCTTGATGCTTGGAAGAAAAGGCATGACAAACCTACAAAACATATTAAAAAGCAGAGACATTAGCTTCCCAACAAAAGTCCATCTAGTCAAAGCTATGGTTTTTCCAGTAGTCATGTATGGATGAGAGATTTGTGTCATAAAGAAGGCTGAGCATCAAAGAATTGATGCTTTCAAACTGTAATGTTGGAGAAGACTCTTGAGACTTCCTATCATTGTGAATTACTTTTCAGTATTCTTGGGCTGAGTGTATATGGAATCATGCAGCATGTATTCTTTGGTATTTTGTTCTTGTTATTTGACATTAGGTATTTAGGATCTTCATTTTTTTAGTATTGGTGTTTTGTTTAGCTATTAATTCATTGTGTAAATATACTGCAATTTGTTTATCAATTATCCCGTTTATGGACAACTAAGTTGTTTGGAAGGAATGATGCTGAAGCTGAAGCTCCAGTACTTTGGCCACCTCATGCGAAGAGTTGACTCATTGGAAAAGACTCTGATGCTGAGAGGGATTGGGGGCAGTTAGGAGAAGGGGACAACAGAGGATGAGATGGCTGGATGGCATCACTGACTCAATGGATGTGAATCTGAGTGAACTCTGGGAGTTGGTGATGGACAGGGAGGCCTGGCGTGCTGCAGTTCATGGGGTCGCAAAGAGCTGGACACGACTGAGCAAGTAAACTGAACTGAACTGAAGTTGTTTTCACTTTTAGGCTATCATGAATAAAGCTGATATACACAATATACATTTCCTTTTATCTTCAGAAAATACATAGGAATGGAATTGATTTAATACCTGATTCTTCTTTGAGTTCTTAGTCATCTCCCAGATCATGTTGTCTTAGTTTCAAGATGTACCTTCTCTCCTAGAAGAACTGAACACTTCAAAGTATCTTGAAGATAGTAGTAGGCTGTGAGTAATGTAGTAACATGTAATAAAGAGGTAGTATTCTAAGTACTGTAACTTCATAATACATTTTACTATCTAACAATGTTAGTTCCATGTCAGTGCTCTTTGGAAGGTATGGGCTTCCCTTGTGGCTCAGCTGGTGAAGAATCAGTCTGCAATGTGGGAGACCTGGGTTCTATCCTTAGATAGGGAAGACCCCTGGAGAAGGGAAAGGCTACCCACTCCACTATTCTGGCCTAGAGGATTTCATGGATTCTACAGTCCATGGGATCACAAAGAGTTGGACATGACTGGGCAACTTTTACTTTTATTTGTAAAAAGATTATTTGTCTGCCTTTTTTTTCTTTTTAATATGAACTTAATAATTGGTTGCTCTAGTTAAAAGAAACCTTACTGATATATTATCAAGACTGAACTAAATTTTTAGATTGAATTTGTGAGAATTAACATACCACTGGATCTTCCTATCTAAAAAATAGGCAAGTTCTCTTTTCTGGCTTTTATTAGCATTTGAAAATTATCTTAATATGTATAATGCTCATTGCTTCTTAAACTAAAATTCCACTATTTTTATGTTCCTTTCTTGGTGTAAATTAGCCAAAGCTGGTCTCTGTCACTTGTAGTCAAATGTTACTTGAAACAATAATAAGGTGAGGAGGTTTCTATTAATCTGGTTTAAGTCTATAACATGATTTTTTACAGATGGATAAAGGCTGTGCTTCCTAAATTAGAATTGAAAAATTGTTGGTTAGAGGTTAGAAAATTTGCATTGCAGACAAAGAGCTTTGCTTTGGGAAATCTGATTAAGGGCTAAGCTATTTTCTTTTTGATGTTCAATATTAGACAATTTAGATGATTTTGAAAGTCCCCAACTTAGATCAAATAGCAGGAAAAGGACCCAGGTATTCAGAGAAGAAATTCACCAAAAAGAAATGAGATGTTTTGATTGGTGATCCAGGATCAGTGCCAAGACAGAGATTATTTTAGGGATAGGCTAGTGCCAAATAAGTGTGTGTGTGTTGTTTTTTTTCAACCAACCCCTTAGCAAGTATGATGTATATGCCCTTGGAAGAAAATTGGGTAAATGAGTAGGAGTATATGGGGTCTGTGGGTATCAGAGACAGAAAGAAAGAGACAGAAAGAGAGGAAAAGACAGAAAGCAAGCAATTCACAAAATCATAACACTGAACATGCAGAGAAACTTTGGCATATATACAACAGTAACTGGAGACTGTTTCCAGCTTCAGCGGATGTATGTAAATTCAAGCTCAAAAGCTTAAGTAAGAGCAAACAAGACTGAATTGAATAATGGTGATTTATGTGATTAAAAAGTATGATCTTTTATATCTGAAGATGGAGTTGTGAAATGTATTGATAGAAATAACACATGGAGCTTTTTAATATTTAAGAATTTGTTAAGAAATATATATTTTGCTTTTATAAAAATTAAAAATACTTTATTATTTAACAAGTAATTTACACAATGAAAATTTAGTCAATAAAATATGTAGAAAGTAAAAAAAAAAGCTCAATTCAAGC
>SJYC01007175.1:0-10381 GCA_006408675.1 Madoqua kirkii
CAGCAAAGCGCAGCCACTGCTCCTTTCCTTGGATGAGGGATGTCTCCTCACTGCCGCGCCTCCTGACCTTGAACTTGGAGTAGCTCCTCTAGGCCCTCCTGCGCCCACGCAGCCACCACTCCTTGGACATGGGGTTGCTCCTCTCAGTCACCGCCCCTGACCTCAGACGTGGGGTAGCTCCTCTGTATGCTTTATATATAATTAGTATAAAAAGAGTTGGTTATTGTGATATGGATATTATATTGATAAGTATATTAAATGAATTGAGGATTGTACTAAGCTCTTTGGGGCAACGACAATGATGATTTAATGATTCCTGTGGTTTCCTTTTAAATAACTTGCTGAGGTCTTAGATTTTATTCTGACCCCAGAGATATAGTTACTATGATTTATTTTCTACTAATACTGTAAGAAATAGAGATAAGCACTTGGCATAAGCCCCTCATGTCTAAGGGTCATCTCTAGATTTTTTTTTGTAGCTGAGTTTCAAACAGGCATGATTCCCATTATGATGAGAGCACCTAATATCTAAGTGTATCCTCACTTTGACTTGTACATGTTAACAAAAAACATGCTATAGTACTATTATTACCTAATGTTGCTTTTCTTGTGCTGTGTCTGTGCCTTCCTTATACTTTATTTATATCACAGATAATTCTTTTCTATTTCCTACTCCAATATTTACATATTTATCAAAGCACTATAATAAATATATTGCAAATACAATTCTGTTTTGAGAATGTTGAAATTAACATGATTTTAGCCTGAAGTAAAATTAGTGTGAAATGTATAACTGGCATGAAATTACTTTGATTAATTGTACATTGCTGTCTGGTTTTCCACAGGGACTGATCTTTGTTGCTTGCAATTAATACAAAGAAATTCTCTTAAATTGCTCTTGAAAAGGAATTTATTTGTCTCTTGACATTTGAATAAAGTGAAATTCTATTGATTAACTACCCAAGCTGATGATTTTGGAACTTAATTGTGCCTCTAGTAAATTTAAAGGAAGCAAGTTGCTTAAGTCTTCAAAAATGAATATTGCTGTCAAGAATTGCAAATCTGAGCATTTTACTCAACTTGAAAGTTATCAAGTAACTAAGTCCTAGTTTATGCTTGGCAGAAGACATGAGACCCCTCAGTGAGAGACAAAGACCTTTATTAGTCATGGCAGGGCAGGGAACATGAGCTTCATGTTTGTGTTGCTTCATTTTGCTCCCGGGTCCTTTAAAGATGACACAAATAGCACATGCTGTAGCTTGTCACAGCTGACGAATTCCAAGATTAGGGAACTGGAATCTGTTATAAACCTGAATCTGTTATAAACCTGAAATTGGCCCTGGAGGAGGTCATTATCTTTATTGTACTGGAAATACAAAAACAAACAAAAATAGAAATAAAAACAATAAAATTGTTCTTTTCTCAAGGGAGAGACACTATAGGGCAGTCTCTTTCAAAGATCTTCACAGTACAAATATCCTTAAAAAGACAGTCTGGGACATAGATCAGCAAAATGTACAGAAACATAGGAGACCTACCTAGAATTGTCTCCTAACAGCTGGTTACCTGGAACAGTCTTTGATTTGATTCTAAATTATACTTTGATTTATATTCAATCATTCTAGTTAGTAACATCCGAAGTGAAAAAACTTCATTTGCCTTGGTTTTGGGGGATAATCCACATGACTACTCCTCTTCTCCCCAATAATTTTTTCTATTATGCTGAACAAATCAGAAAAAATGTGATTCTACTCTGACACTTTGGGGATCCGTTCCAGATAGTGGTGCCTATGCTACATAAAATCTGCATTCACTAGAAATACTTAGAGGTGGAATCTGTCGGACAAGATAACAAGTTTTTGTTATTAGCATTCTTGGTTCTGGTTTGCTCATTCAACCTATGTGTCTGATAAATTATACTTTGATTTATATTCAATCATTCTAGTTAGTAACATCCGAAGTGAAAAAACTTCATTTGCCTTGGTTTTGGGGGATAATCCACATGACTACTCCTCTTCTCCCCAATAATTTTTTCTATTATGCTGAACAAATCAGAAAAAATGTGATTCTACTCTGACACTTTGGGGATCCATTCCAGATAGTGGTGCCTATGCTACATAAAATCTGCATTCACTAGAAATACTTAGAGGTGGAATCTGTCGGACAAGATAACAAGTTTTTGTTATTAGCATTCTTGGTTCTGGTTTGCTCATTCAACCTATGTGTCTGTTATATATTTAAAATATGTCCAGCACAACTGCATATATGCTAAGAATACTATGGGGAATGAAACAGGAGAAGGCTTCTATCTTATGGAATTTATAATCCAGAGGCACAGAAGTACACAGTCCCGTCTCTGGCATCCGGAGAAGTGAAAATGAATCGCCTGCTGTTTTACTACTCTCTCTCCCTTTTTCTGCTTTACTTAGATTAATAATTACTAACTGTGTGTATGTGTGTGTATATAATATGTAAAACTTATCTACTTGGCTTATCATTTATCTTTTCCTCCTAAAATATAAGGTTTATGATGGCAAGGATTTTTATTCTATTTTATTTATGTTTTATTCAATTCCAAATTTGTAGGATATAAAAATATTCTGACACATAGTAAAAGCTCAATAAGTACTTGCGGAATATATCCTTAAATGGATGAATAAAACAGATTTTCAGAGAGTAAAGACCTCCAGAGAAGATCTTCCTAAAAATCACCAGAACAGATTAAGAAGAAAATGATAGTGGCCACTTGATATCAGATGGAACATATCCATATGTTACTGGAAGAATATTGTATTTTGGGAAGATTTATCAGGAGCTATAATTTCTCTAACTCTGAATATATAATAAGATTGGGAAGTATAGTACTGTCAGTGGAGCCAGATTTATGTCTTCCAGACTGATGTGACCAAAAATGGTTTCATATATAAAATGCTCATGGAGGAACTTCTTTGACAGTAAGCCGATCTAAAATTCAACCAGGCATATAGAAACAAGATATTGTCTTAAAATATATCCTAATATATATAGTGCAGCAGGGCAGTCTCAATTGAAGACAATTGACTCAAAGTTGTATTAGAGGATCATTTTGTAAACATATTTTATTAAGATTTTTCTATACCAAGAAGGTTATTATGACAATTCTAAATGACAAGGTCATGTTTTTAGCTTAGGAGAATTTGAGTTAAAATACATTTTACCATGGTACCAAAAAACTGGTTTAACTAAGTTTTTAGGATTGCAATGGGGCTTCCTTGGTGGCTCAGCTAGTAAAGAATCCACATGCAGTGTGGGAGACCTGGGTTTGATCCTGGGTTGGGAAGATCCTCTGGAGAAGGGAAAGGATACCCACTCCAGTATTCTGTCCTGGAGAATTTCATGGACTATACAGCCCATGGGGTCACAAAGAATCAGACAATACTGAGTGACCATCTTAGGACTGCAAAGGACTAAAAGGTGGCAAGAATACACAGAAGAACTGTACAAAAAAGATCTTCATGAACCAGATAATCATGATGATGTGATCACTCATCTAGAGCCAGACATCTTGGAATACGAAGTCAAGTGGGCCTTAGAAAGCATCACTACAAACAAAGCTAGTGGAGGTGACGGAATTCCAGTGGAGCTGTTTCAAATCCTGAAAGATGATGCTGAGAAAGTGCTGCACTCAATATGCCAGCAAATACTTTTTAATGGTTGGCTACATCTTACTCTATTGGATGGATGTATCATACTTGACTTAATAGCTATTTATGCTGTTTCCATGCTATCACAAACAAGAATAAGCCTTGTAGTTAAAGTCATTTCCCCAAAATGCATGTAGACTGTAGGATAAATTTCTAAAAGAAAAATATCTGAGTTGGTATATAATTAGAACTCTACGCCATCAAGTTTATACCAAAATATACTATCGATGAAAGACTGGCAGCTTCCCCACAATCTTTAAAAAAAAAAATGTTATCAGCAATATTGATCTTTGTTAACTCGGTATTTGAAAAATGATGTCCCATTATAGCTTTCTCTTGCAGGAGAACCTTTTTAAAGAGCCAGCAAGTTGCATTTTATCTTCACAGACAGCTAAGACTGGAGAAAAAGTGAAAAGCAATCTACACAACATATTATAACTACATGTTTACTATCTCATGATTTAACAGAGTAGAAAACAGTGCTCTGTCCAAATAAAGCAGTCAACAAGAACCTGTTATCTAACTTTATTGAGCCAAACATTACAAAGAATCTATTTATTATTATAAAATATTCTAATTTTTTACTGAGACTTTTTCTGATATCAACCAAACACTTTCAGAGGGAAGAGCCAAGATACCTCTGAGAAGCCACTTTATCTTATAACTGATAAAAGAAACAATACATTCTTATGGCATCAGTCTTATTCTATCCTGAATTATAGTAATTACCGCGGCTCTTGAGAAATCTGTATGCAGGTCAGGAAGCAACAGTTAGAACTGGACATGGAACAACAGACTGGTTCCAAATAGGAAAAGGAGTATGCCAAGGCTGTATATTGTCACCCTGCTTATTTAACTTCTATGCAGAGTACATGATGAGAAACACTGGGCTGGAAGAAACACAAACTGGAATCAAGATTGCCGATTAATTGATAGTGGAAACAGTTTTGATACCAACATAGCTCATTTTATAAATAAATTGTGTGAAACAGCCTATACTGCTTTTACTAAGGTATAAAAAATGGTAGAGCAAAACTTACATTAGTTAATTCTTATATTTTGCAATCTATTTCCAATGAAGAGAAGATTAAAGCATCCAAATAAAAATGCCTTTTGGATTCACTTTTTATTCATTAGGAGATTATGCCCATTTATAGCCATCATAGTCTTCTTGTCTAGTCACTGATATTTCTTTCTAGAATTCTAGTTTCTTATTACTATTTATTTGATAGTTAAAATATGTTATCCTTTAATTTGGTGAGAGTTTGATAAAGGCTTACACATGCTACTGGAGAAGGTAGTCTTTCTGAGAGGATGCTGCTTGGTTGAATCCATGTTTACCAGGCAAATCAGGACTAACCAAGAGAGACACAGTGAGCAACTACCTGGAAACTACAATTACCTGTACCCTTCATTACTATGTAAGTTTAGCATTGTAATTACTACCCTCCAACCAGTGGATACTGTTTTTTTCTTAGACTGATAAGGGAAAGTCATGATGGGAAAGAAAGAAGTATAGATTTTGGAATGATCCTGAAACTAAGAAACAGAATTTAAGAAATAAGTCCTGTGATGGAAAACCAAAGAGCTGTCTCACCACAATAGCAATCAAAATAAGGATTACAATTTGGTAACTCCTTATAACACCTATTGTAAAATATTGTTATTTATTTCATATAGAGTTCTTTGAGGCAGGTATTTTATTATCACCATTTTCTAGATGAATATATAGGAAGAGGCTTACTTAGTTTAACTTTTTTCACATATTTTAAGCCAAAAAGTGCTGACTCAAGATAATAGAGCTCAATTATCTTCCATTCAGGGAACAGCGGGAAGGATACCTCACCCCTGCTCCTTCAAAGGTCATGGCCAGATTGCACTTGGACGTCTTTAAAGTTGCATGTACCACAAGTCTACCCAAAGTTGACAGAAACAAATGCATTTAATTTTACATTATACTTATATCCTTTCCTCTCTTCAGTAAAGTTATGTCACACATTTGTAATATAACTATATTTTATTTCTTTTCTTTTTTTAAAACATAGTAGGTTATATTTTAATACATAACCAAAATACAAAACACAGTAAATTGACAGCAATAAAACATGGTATTTCATTTGCACTACACTAAGACAGTGATATACCATGATATACC
This sequence comes from Madoqua kirkii, assembly GCA_006408675.1. Taxonomy (NCBI): domain Eukaryota; kingdom Metazoa; phylum Chordata; class Mammalia; order Artiodactyla; family Bovidae; genus Madoqua; species Madoqua kirkii. The sequence continues at coordinate 5,839 of SJYC01007175.1, forward strand.
AAGGAAAATGAAAGGAAAAAAAAAAAAAACAGAGCAAAACGAAATAATGCAAGAGACTGGTAAGGACTAAGCATATAAGAAAATTACAGATTGAACAGTAACAAAAGAAAAGGCAATTTCTTTGTAACATCATATTGCCAAAGAATAAAAATGTAACATTTATACAGTTTTAGGAAATACATCCATATAATCACTTGTAGATAAGACCGATATAACTTCATAAGTCAGAGTGAACATAAACGTATGCAAATTAACAAAAAAAAAATTACTCAGGAGATCAGGGGATCCCAGAAGAAAAAGCAGGCTATAGAAATAAAATATACAGAATTTATATACAGAAGTTATATGAAACTGGAAATGCATGGTGCCAGGTATCTGCCATTATAATGTCACAGGGAAGAATTTCATAAACCAAACCTCTCCTGTGCATCACTTTTTTAATCTCTATCCCCATGAATACTTTTTCTTTTAAACAGCACCTATAGCTTTGCCTTTTCCAGAATGTTCTACAAACAGAATCACATGGTATGTAGCTTTTTCAGACTGACTTCTTTAGCAGTATGCATTTAAGTTTCCTCCATGTCTTTTCTTGGTTTGATAGCTCATTTATTTTTATCACTTTTAATTTTCTTTTATCAATGGAATATCAATATTCCATTGTATCATGTACCACAGTTTATCTCTTCACAATTAATGACATCTTAGTTGCTTCCAATTGAGGTGATTATGAGTAAAGCTGCTATAAACATCCATGTGCAGTTCATAGCATGGACATACGTTTTCAGCTTAGCTGGATAAATATTTTGGAACACAGTTACAGAATCATATAGTAAGATTGGCCAAATATTCTTTCAAATGGCTATTCCATTTTGTGTTCCCACTAACAGTGAATAAGAATGACTGCCACTTCATATCTTCCCTAGCATTTGACATTGTCAGTGTTTGGGGTTTTGGCTATTCTAACATTGGTATCTCAGTGTTGTTTTAACTTGCAATTCCCTAACAAGAAATGTCATTGACTATCTTTTCATATACTTCTTTGCAGTTGGCTTATCTTCTTTTGTAAGATTCTGTTCTAATCTTTTATCCACTTTTCAAATGGGTTGTTTTCTTATTGTCGAGTTTTATGATTTATAGCATTCAGTAATCTAAATATCCCCCTTAGTACTGTTTTCACTATATCTCACATATTTTGATAAGTTCTATTTTCATTTATGCTTAGTTCAAAATATTTGCTTGAGACATCTTCTTTAGTCCATATCTTATTTAGAATCATATTATTTTATCTCTAAATATTTTTGGATTTTCCAACTATATTTCTGTTACTGATTACTAGTTTAATTCCTTGTGATCTGATTTAAGTTTGTGAAGGTATGTCTGATAGCCCAAAATGTGGTTTATCTTGGTGAATGTTCCATGTAAACTTGAAGTATCCTGCTGTGTTAGTTTAGGGCTTCCCTAGTGGCTCAGAGGTTAAAGCATCTGCCTCCGATGAGGGAGATCTGGATTCAATCCCTGGGTTGGGAAGATCCCTTGGAGAAGGAAATGGTAACCCACTCCAATATTCTTGCAGAGACTCCCATGGACAAAGAAGCCTGTTAGACTACAATCAACAGGGTCGCAAAGAGTCGGACATGACTGAGCGAGCTGTGTTAGTTGAAGTATTCTATAGATGTCAATTAGATACATGTGACTGATGTTTTTGTTTAGGTTAACTCTGTCCCACTAACTTTTTGCCCTCTTGATCTGTTGATTACTGAAACAGAATTGTTACGGTTCTTTTTTTTTTTTTTTTTCATACTAAAGGCGTTGTAAGGTTAATATAGTTATGTAACAGTGAGGAGTTAGAGTTAAATTCCCAAGAATTTACAAAGCTGGATCTCTGCTCACGGAATGCTTGACAGAGCAATCACTACTCTGTTAGCATCGCTTAAGTTTGAGTCTTCGTGACCATCTTAGGAGGGCTTGATCCTCCTGCTGCTGCAACTACTTGGCAAACAGTGTTCCTGTGCTCTTCATTGAAAGGCAGTAGAGCATGGTAATTAGCATACAGAGACCAAAATCAGACTAACCAGATTTGAACCCCACCGTAGACCAGCCGTGTGAACCTCATTTAACCTCTCTGCACTGTGATTCCTTCATGTATAAAATGAAACTGAAGATTGTGTATTACATATTGGGATCAAATTGGGTGCTAAGGGGACTACATAAATTAATACGAATAAAATTCTTAAACAAATACTTGGAATAAAAGCAATACTACATCTTTTGGTAGCTTGAAGACATTCTCAATCTCTTTCTTAATTGAAATTCTACCACAAAACTTGGAAATTCAAATATTTCATTCTTAGTCTTCCTTATATTTAGAGATATCCATTTATCTACAGACGGATCAAACAAAAAAAAAAAATCTCTTGCTATCCTGATTAAAGGGATAGTTGAGATGAATACTTCCCTTTTACACCCACTTCTTCAGCTTAGAAAGCTGACACATTGGCTGGAGCTGCAGCAGGGTAAGGTCAAGATAATAACTCAGTCCTCAGCATGGAGGACTCTTGTCTGGTAAATCCCATGGACAGAGGAGCCTGGTGGGCTGCAGTCAATGGGGTCTCGAAGAGTCGGACATGACTGAGAGACTTCACTTTCATTTTTCATTTTCATGCATTGGAGAAGGAAATATCAACACACTCCAGTGTTCTTGCCTGGAGGATCCCAGGGACAGAGGAGCCTGGTAGGTGGCCATGTAAGAGGTCACACAGAGTCAGACACAACTGAAGCGACTTAGCAGCAGCAGTAACAGAGGCAGCAGCACAGACATCATTAAGATGCTGAGCGAGTAATGGCAAATTCTTATTTCTTCAGAGAAAAATAAGTCCAAATTTATCAGACATGGTCTGTTCAATACCAGCATGTATACTATATGTAAACTATGCTACCATCTAAAATGTTTTCCTAGGGTAGACACAATAAAGGACAGAAATGGTATGGACCTAACAGAAGTGGAAGATGTTAAGAAGAGGTGGCAAGAATACACAGAAGAACTGTACAAAAAATATCATCAAAACCCAGGTAATCATGATGGTGTGATTATTCACCTAGAGCCAGACATCCTGGAATGTGAAGTCAAGTGGACCTTAGAAAGCATCACTAAGAACAAAGCTAGTGGAGGTGATGGAATTCCGATGGAGCTGTTTCAAATCCTGAAACATGATGCTGTGAAAGTGCTATACTCAATATGCCAGCATATTTGGAAAACTCAGCAGTGGTCACAGGACTGGAATAGGTCAATTTTCATTCCAATCCCAAAGAAAGGCAATGCCAAAGAATGCTCAAACTACTGCACAACTGCACTCATCTCACACACTAGTAAAATAATGCTTAAAATTCTCCAAGCCAGGCTTCAGCAATACATGAACCATGAACTTCCAGATGTTCAAGCTGGTTTTAGAAAAAGCAGAGGAACCAGAGATCAAATTGCCAACATCCACTGGATCATTAAAAATGCCAGAGTTCCAGAAAAATGTCTATTTCTGCTTTATTGACTCTGCCAAAGCCTTTGACTGTGTGAATCACAAGAAACTGTGGAAAATTCTGAAAGAGATGGGAATACCAGACCACCTGACCTCTCTCTTGAGAAACTTGTATGCAGGTCAGGAAGCAGCAGTTAGAACTGGACATGGAACAACAGACTGGTTCCAAACTGGGAAACGAGTACGTGAAGACTGTGTATTGTCACCCTGCTTATTTAACTTATATGCAGGGTACATCATGAGAAATGCTGAGCTGGAAGAAATACAAGCTGGAATCAAGATTGCCGGGAGAAATATCAATAATCTCAGATATGCAAATGACACCACTTTTACGGCAGAAAGTGAAGAAGAACTAAAAAGCCTCTTGATGAAAGTGAAAGAGGGGAATGAAAAAGTTGGCTTAAAGCTCAACATTCAGAAAACTAATTTCATAGCATCTGGTTCCATCTCACTTCATGGCAAATAGATGGGGAAACAATGGAAACAATGACTAACTTTATTTTTTGGACTCCAAAATCACTACAGATGGTGATTGCAGCCATGAAATTAAAAGATGCATACTCCTTGAAAAGAAAGTTATGACCAATCTAGACAGCATATTAAAAAGCAAGACATTACTTTGTCAACAAAGGTCCATCTAGCCAAGGCTAGGGTTTTTCCAGTAGTCATGTATGGGTGTGAGAGGTGGACTATAAAGAAAGCTGAGCACCAAAGAACTGGTGCTTTTGAACTGTGATGTTAGAGAAGACTCTTGAGAGTCTCTTGGACTGCAAGGAGGTCCAACTATTTGATCCTAAAGGAGATCAGTCTTGAGTGCTCATTGGGAGGACCGATGTTGAAGCTGAAACTTTAATACTTTGACCACCTGATGTGAAGAGCTGACTCATTTGAAAAGACCCTGATGCTGGAAAAGATTGAGGGCAGGAGGAGAACGGGACTACAGAGGATGAGACAGGTGGATGGCATCACCAACTTGATGGACATGAGTTTGGGTAAACTCTGGGAGCTGATGA
>SJYC01007194.1:0-20801 GCA_006408675.1 Madoqua kirkii
AAAAACAAAAAAAAAAAAAAAACAAAAGAAATATCTTTGATAGGCTACAATTTTCTGATTTTGATTTTATGCAGAATTCGATATTGGTACTTTATGGACATAAAGTGCTGTACTTCATAAGGTAATATAGACATATTAAGTGATACTTGCATAACTAAATTTGAATTGTTAATAGGCAGTCATGATGTCAGTTTATTGAATCCTACATTTTTTTTGCTCTCCAGGAACTCCACCCAATCAGTTTTATCCCAGTTACATTAACACTGTATCTTGAATCAAGCATGCTCATTGTTTCTGACTATTTATTTACTTGCTTGGTAATCAGCCAGTGATTAATAATCAAGAGCCTACTGTAAATTCATCTTTGTGCTAATGTAAAGAAAAAGATAGCACAGGAAATAAAATCCATTGCTTATCTCCCTGAACAACTCTTTTCCATATGAGAAGTCAAGAGAACTATAAATCAAGTTGTGGTGAACAAAACAAGGATGTTCATTATACAAGACAATTGTATAATTTTTACTCATATTAAAATTATATTCAGTTCATAAGCATATGGTGAGCATTCACTAGACACAAAGCTATAATAAATGTGTGAGGCTGCAATAAAAGAAAAAAAAATGTTCTGTGTACACCAAGCAAGAATACATTCATCAAAAGCTCAATTGAAGTGGGAAACCAGATCTGAAATGATGAGAGATTTCATAGAGGAAGTAAGACTAGAAATGGACTCAAAAAAAGTAAAGAATTTGGATTTTAACAAGCAACACAAGGTGATTTCTAGTTGGTGCACAAACACAGAAGATTTGAAATTTGAATAGGAAAATTTTTATGCTCCGTTGGAAAATAGGAGGTATTAGGTTTTTAAAAAGACTATCTCAGAGAAAATTTGAAAAGATTTTAAAGCTGTAGTAAGATATTTTAGATACTTTTAACTAATTTTAGGACAGTTTTAGACTTACAGGAAAAATAATTGAGATAAACACAGTTCATTTATACCCTGCACACAGGTTCCCTGTTATTAACAATTGATATTAGCATAGTACATTTGCTACAGTGATGAACCGATGTTAAACCACTGTAATTGTTAGGTAGTCATTTAGACATTAGCAGCAATGAGAAGACAGAGGTGAAAAAACAAACAAAAATAAGAAAGAGGGAAATAATTAAGCTAAGCCCAAATCTGGAGAACCTTCCTTGACAGTAACAGTAAAGAGATGATGGTGGCTAAAGACAAGAGGGGATCAGTCCTGTTAGGCCCCAACCATCTGGAGACCTTTACCTGTTCTCACTCAGAAACTATGGTCAGGAGGTGGGCAACTTACTCTGATAAAGAGGGAGCACATGACACAAGAGAACTTCTCCCAGCTACCCACGCTGAGACTAGAGAGGCATATAACCTCTAGTAACCCCAAACTCATTATGTGTATGTGCTTAGCCACTCAGTCATACCTGACTCCTTGTGACTCCAGGGACTGTAGCCTGCCAGCCTCCTCTGTCCAGGCAAGCATCCAGGAGTGGGCTGTCATGCCGTCCTCTAGGGCATCTTCCCAACCCAGGGATAGAACCCAGGTTTCTCGCATTGCAGGCGGATACTTTACCTTCTGGGCCATCACATTATAATAAAATCTGTATGTGCTTTTGTCCTCCCTAGAGTGGGTGTTTCTTAATCACTCAAGAGTGAGGCATGTACAATAATGATGACTAGTTACAGAACTCAAGGCAGTCAATCAAATAGAGATCCTCTATCACTCACCCATTATCACTCCTGACTCCTCCCCGTGATACTCACCCAGTGTCTCCTGGCAGAACAACTTTTTATAAGCACTCTTAAGCCCATATAGGAATGCTGGTTTCATCTCACAGAAACAGCCCACTCTCCCTCTGAGAGTATATCTCTGCTTTAACAAACTTTGCTTTGTGCTTAAGCATGAAGCGATAGTTCACAAATTTTGCTTGCTATGGCAAGGTCTGAAGTTGCTGGCCCAGGTCTCCCACTGACCTCTCAGTTGAAGCTCTGTGTCTGACACAATGCATGTCAAGCCGGTAATGTAATTAACTAAACTCTCTATTTTATTAAACTTTTCTTAGTTATCACCATATATATATGTATATAAATATATATTTCTGTTCAAGATTCCATCCAGGATATTACATGATATTCATATGTTATTGCACATCTCCTTGGGCTTCCCTTGTGGCTCAGATGGTATAGAATTACATCTCCTTAGGCTCTTTCTGGATGTGACAGTTTGGCAGATTTTCCCTGTTTTTGATGATTCTGGAAGATTTAAGGAATTTTGGTATATTTTAAATATTCCAACTGGTCCTCAGTTGGAATTTTTCTGGGATTTTACCCCTCATAGGCAGGCTTGAGTTATAGATTTTAGGGAAGAAATCTATAAAGTCCCACTTTATCCCATCCTAACAAGGACACATACTATTAACTTGATTAGTAGTATTAATGATAGTGATGTTGACCTTGGTCACCTGGCTAGGTTAGAGTTTTCCAGGTTTTCTCATTGCTTGTACCCACTCCTCACTTTCCATATTTTCTTAAGAGTAAATTCACTACACACATCCCAAACTCGAGGAGTAGGAGTTTATCCCCCTCTTTCATGAAAGCTGTGTACTACTCAACGTATTTGCAATTCTACGACAAGGAAGATTTGTCTCTCATCCTCCATTTATTTATTAACTCAATTATTTCTTTACATCAGTATGGCCTCATTTATGGTATGATATTTTTGTCACCTTGTTAGATAAAATTTCATATTAAAATGATTACTTTCATAGAGCATCTCAGGTACACATTGATTTAAAACTGAAGCTGTTAAAGATATGCTTATTATTAAAATCTTGCTTCATTTTTCAGGAATTCTAACCATTTTTCTCTATGGAGTTAAGTAAGCTATCTGTTCCTAAATATTGATTAGTGGTTAGGCTAGTTGAAACCCTGCTGACTTATTAGCCATTAGAGGAGAGCATATAAAATTGTATACCTTAACTGAAGGCTTCCCAGGTGGTCAGCGATAATGAATCAGCTGGCAACACAGGAGACATGGAGACATGGGTTCAATCCGTGGGTGGGGAAGATTCCCTGGAGAAGAAATGGCAACCCGCTTCAGTAATCTTGCCCAGAGAAGGGAAAGAGGAGCCTGGCAGGCTACTGTCCATGGGGTTGCAAAAGAGTCAGACATGACTGAACAACAGAACTAGAACAACTAAACAACAACAGAATAGCTTAATTGTAGGTCTTTTATACCACAATAAGACGTCTATGAACATTAAGGCCTTAAAAAGATGGTTGAGATAAATGAGAAATGAGGACAGTTTTCTTTCCCTTGAGAAGGAATTGTCTCAGGCTGTATCATTCTACATCCTCCAATCAGACAGGAGCATCTGCCTGTAACAGAGATAGAGGGAATTACTTGGCTGGCAAGGGAATTACAATATGGCTTAGGAATTGGGGTGCTTCTCATTTACCAAGTCTTCCCAAGAGCCTCTATTGTGATTCTCATGTTTCATTGGTTTTTGACCAATTTTCTGATTTTCATATGAAGGAACTTAACTGGTATATATGTATGTGTGTGGGTAGGTATGTGTTAGGATTGGGGTTGTTATGTGTGCTATATGTATTTATGTATCTGTATCTCTCAAACTATTTACTTTCAGGACTATAGGCAGAATACAATGACCTAAATACAACTGTACTTGTTTAAATGTTAGATATATTTGGGATACACTCATCGATGACTGTTTTATCAGACTTCAAGAATTATTTTGGAGGGCCTTGAGGAAAACTCTAAAACAAATAACTAAGAAATGTACTATGAAAGGAAGGAATTAAAAAGCATTAGCAAGTTGAGAAAGTGGTCTCTAGGTTGAGTGAAGCTTTCTGATATCAAAAAAATGTAATTTCAGAGAGCTCTCAGGCAAACCTGAAGACATATACAAGATTTGCGATGAAGGTACTCAAGAGACTGATAGTCAGACTTCAATAATTCAACTTACCTAGATTATAAAATAAATGGTATTTAACATATAGTTCCTTTTCAATATCTGTATAGCAATTCTGGGCTTCTCTGATAGCTCATTTGGTAAAGAATCTGCCTGCAATGTAGGAGACCTTGCTTCGATTCCTGAGTCAGAAAGATTCGCTGGAGAAGGGATAGGCTACCCACTCCAGTATTCTTGGGCTTCCTTTGTGGCTCAGCTGGTAATGAATTTGCCTGCAATGCAGGAGACCTGGGTTCGATCCCTGGGTTGGGAAGATACCCTGGAGAAGGGAAAGGGTACCCACTGCAGTATTCTGGCCTGGAGAATCCCATGAACTGTAATTTAATGGGCTTCCTAGGTGGCTTAGTGGTAAATAATCTGCCTGACAATCAGGAAATGAGGTTTGATCCCTAGTAGGGAAAAATTCCCTGAAGAAGGAAGTGGTAATCTACTCCAGTATTTTGCCTGAAAAATCCCATGGATGGAGGAGCCTTGTGGGCTACAGCCTATAGGGTCACAAAAGACTCAGACACAACTTAACAACTAAACAACAACAATAAATTAATTTCATATTTTCCCCAAACTTCAGTAAAGTCTGAAATTCCTCTGTGCTGTATAGAAAAAAGTGAAGAAATAGCAAAAGGATATACACTTTGCTCAATATTAATTTCTCTGTGTCATCCAATGAAATGGATCAACCTTCTATCAAGGGAGCCTTGTCTAATATATCCAGAAGAGGAATAGCTACATAATGAGTGAGCAGCTACTTATGTCAAAATTGGGACAGCAATGAGAAAAAAACAACATGGAGAAAGTAACAAAACAATACATAAGAATGCAAAACTAATACTTTGCTCTGCTTCCACTTTAAATCATCACATATATTACTTCCCCCAGAAAGAAAGGGAAAAGAAGCACTTTGCTCACTTAGAGAAATAAACAATAACAACAACAACAAAACTGAGTCAAACTGAAATATGTCTCATATCCAAACTAAATAGAACACATTTTTCTGACAAAATATCAAATCCATTTTGCTGTGAAGATGTTTGAGGAAATATTGCAGCATAATCATGAAAGAAAAGCTGGCATTTTTTTCCTGTCATGAAAAGGCAGCTAGAAATTCAGTATATTTGATAATTGGTTTTTTTCTTTTCTTTTCTTTCCCTTTTTTTTTTCCCCCCAAGCCAATACTGAGGTCCAGCCTTGTTTTTAATTCCACTTATTTTCTTTCACTTTATCTTTCTTTGGCAATCTCTGAGGAAAGCTAGACAACTTTCATACTTATTTGAATTAAATCACTATCCTAAAATAGGGTCATATATTGTCAATCAACATCTCCAAATGTTTATTTAAATGGGTTCAAAGGGAAAGTAAATGGAGCCCATGAATACACTGAAACAGCCAGAGTTAAAAATGTGGTTAACACTCATAAAAAGTAAGTCTACAAATCCCTGGTTTAGTGTGGTTGCTATAGACAAATCTGAATATATACAGGATTTCATGAGCTGAACAGTTTGGTGCTTCCCTCAGCTCCATGTAACTTACATTTCAGATATATTGTTTTTTGTATATTGAGACTAAATATATACAGATGATCCCAAACAACACAATAAGGGTTTGAATTGCATTTGTCTACTTATAGGCAATTTTTTTCAATAAATAATACAATAATACACAATCTGCTAATGACTGAATTTGTTGATCTAGAACCTTGAGCAGATTTTCATCTCTGCAGGAGTTGAGGCCCAACACCTGCATTGTTTAAATGTCTATATCATTTCAAATAATAGTATCACTAATGTAATTTAGATTGAGGTTAAGATTAGGCAATTAAGTAGTAAGTCCATTAGACTGAAATAATCACTCAGCACAATCTTATATTTTGATAATGAATATAAAAAAACAGGTATTCTCTCAAGCAGTTGACAGCTTTTCAAAAATCTGAATGACCAGTATTCTTAGTTTTCGTATAATGAATCTTAGCCTGCCAAAGTAAATGGAAAAAGAGCAGCAGCAACAAGTCTTTAGACATGCATTTTCTAGTTGAAAGCACCATAATTCGCAAAGGCATTCATCATAAGGGTAAGGTTGTAGAGATGATATTTTTCCTCTGGACATCCTAAAAGATTTGGGGATTCTAGCCCATTTAATTACCAGAAGAAAAATAAAATCCTCTAGAATTAATACCTTGGAGATAATTCTAGTTGAAACAGGAAGCCAATATAAATCTGCCAAGATGGGACTAATATGTTGTTTCTTCACAGTGAAAGTTAAATTATGATCCACAAGTTCTAGACATGCTGTAATTTGGAGATAGCCTTATCAAAAAAGCCATAAAACCAAATAGTCAAGTAATCGGTGGCTATAGAAACTATAATACAAAATAAAATACAAAATAAATAAATGAGACCTTCAAAAAAGCAAGATATAAAAACATGCAAAGGTATGGCATAATTCATAAGGTATTAAATTCACATAAATTAAAAAACTAGTGGAAGTATGAATGCTTGCTTTCTTCTTTTCTAAGTGTCAGGTGTTCAAAAGCTTAGATACACATGTTAAAAAGGCAGGGAAAATAATTTTCTTGTTTGCAAGATGGAGAATTCCATTCAAGACTATAACAAAAGATGACTTTTATGTGCATATGAGTTATGAATTTGAATATTAAATATTAGTATTAATAATATGAAACCATCCAAGCACACATAATTTTAAGAAATCAGATCTTCAAAAAGAATCCTTTTTTCTTTTCCTGTCACTTTATTCTACTCCCTCTTTGCTTCCCTCTTTGTCTCTTTATCCGTGTTGTCTTCATTTTTATTTAGAACTCATCATTTTTAAAATGTTTTTTAAAAATGTATTCCACTACAATAAACTGTGGGAAATTATGAAAGAGATGGAAATACCAGACCACTTGACCTGCCTCTTGAGAAACCTATATGCAGGTCAGAAAACAACAGTTAGAACTGGACATGGAACAAGAAACTGGTTCCAAATAGGAAGAGGAGTATGTAAAGGCTGTATATTGTCACCCTGCTTATTTAACTTCTATGCAGAGTACATCATGAGAAACACTGGGCTGGAAGAAGCACAAGCTGTAATCAAGCCTGCCGGGAGAAATATCATTAACCTCAGATATTCAGATGATACCACCTTTATGGCACAAAGTGAAGAGGAACTAAAACGCCTCTTGAAAGTGAAAGAAGAGAATGAAAAAAGTTGGCTTAAAACTCAACATTCAGAAAATGCAGATCATGGCATCTGGTCCCATCACTTCATGGCAGATAGATGGGGAAACAGTGGAAACAGTGTCAGACTTTATTTTGGGGGCTCAAAAGTCACTGCAGATAGTGACTGCAGCCATGAAATTAAAAGACGTTTACCCCCTGGAAGAAAAGTTATGACCAACTTAGCACATTCAAAAGCAGAGATATTACTTTGCCAACAAAGGTCCATCTAGTCAAGGCTATGGTTTTTCCTGTGGTCATGTATGAATGTGAGAGTTGGACTGTGAAGAAAGCTGAACATCGAAGAATTGATGCTGTTGAACTGTGGTGTTGGAGAAGCGTCTTGAGAGTTCCTTGGACTGCAAGGAGATCCAACTAGTCCATCCTAAAGGAGATCAGTCCTGGGTGTTCATTGGAACGACTGATGTTGAAGCTGAAACTCCAATACTTTGGCCACCTCACGCAGAGTTGACTCATTGGAAAAGATCCTGATGCTGGGAGGGATTGGGGGCAGGAGGAGAAGGGGTCGACAGAGAATGAAATGTCTGATTGGTGTCACCAACTCAATGGACATGAGTTGGAGTGAACTCTGGAAGTTGGTGATGGACAGGGAGGCCTGGCATGCTGTGCTTCATGCGGTCACAGATAGTCGGACATGACTCAGTGACTGAACTGAACTGAAGGTATTTCTGGTCTTCCCAGGTAGCTCAGCTGGTAAAGAAACTACCTGCAATGCAGCAGACCCTTGTTCAAGTCCTGGGTTGGGAAGTTCCTCTGGAGAAGGGATAGGCTATTCATTCCAATATTCTTGGGCTTCCCTAGTGGATCAGACAGTAAAGAATTTGAATGTAATGGAGGAGACCTGGATTCGATCCCTGGGTTAGGAAGATCCCCTGGAGGAGGCCATGGCAACGCACTCCAGTTTTCTTGCCTGGAGAATTCCATGGACAGAGGAGCCTGGTGGGCTATAGTCCATGGGATTGCAAAGAGTCAGACACAACAAAGCATAGCACAAGGTAATTCTATTTTTAATTTTTTGAGGAACCTCTATACTGTTTTCCATAGAGCTTACGTCAACATCAATTCCTAATGACAGTGTGCCAGGGTTTCAATTTCTCCACATCTTTGCCAACACTTACTGCCTTTGTTTTTTTAATAATAACCATCCTGACAGGTATGAGATGATATCTCTTTGTCATTTTTATTTGCATTTCCCAGAGGATTAGTGATATTTAGCATTTGTCCATATACCTGTTGGTTATCTGTATGTCTTTTTCAGAGAAATGACTCTGTAAGTCCTTAGCCCATTGTAAAATCAGGTTATTAGTTTTAGCTACTGAGTTGAAGTTCCTTATATATTCTGCAGATTTTCCTCTTATTAGATATATGCTTTGCAATTTCCCATCCCAATAGGTGTATTTTCACCCTATTGATTGTTTCCTTTGCTGTGAGGAAACTTGCTGCTTGACGTATTCTCATTTGCTTATTTTTGCTTTTTTTTGTCCTTACTTTTCATGTCATATTCATTAAATCATTTCAGAGACCAATTTGCAAAAGAACTGACCTCCCATGTTTGCTACAGCACTATTTAAAATACTGAATAATTAATTCCAAACATGAAATAATTAGTTCCAGATTATGAAAACTACCTAAAATATGGTATATACATACAATGGAATACTATTCAGCTTTAAAAAAGAAGAACCTTGGCAATGTGTGACAACGTGAATGCATTTTGAGACATCATGCTGGGTGAAATAAGCCAGTGACAGAAAGACAAATATTACGTTATTTCAGTTATGTAAGTTCTCTAAATTAGCCAAATTCATAGACTCAATGAGTAGAAAGCTGGTTGCCAGGGATTAGGAGAGGGAGAATTGGAGAATTACTTACCAACAGGTATAACACTTCAATTAAGCAAAATGGATGCATGAGGGTAACTCTCATGTTAAATGTTCTTGCCACAACAAAAATAATACAAGTAAACAAAAGTAAATAATCAAGCATTTGCTCTAAGTAATTTGACTATAGAAAAACACATTTAAGATAAGCTAAGTTACTAAAATGGCATCGTATTTTGACACTGTATTTTCATTGAGACCCAAAAGAACTAAAAATCTCAGGGAAAAAAAAAAAGAAATTGTACCTTAAGCAGCTTTTTATTCCATATGTACAGAAGGTGTGCATGCTAAGTAGCTTCAGTCATGTCTCACTCTTTGCAACCCAATGGACCATAACCCGCCAGGCTCCTCTGTCCATGGGATTCTCCAGGCAAGAATACTGGAGTGGGTTGCTGTTTCCACCTCCGGGGGCTCTTGTAGACCAGGGATCGAACTCATGTCTCTTATGTCTCCCTTGTTGGCAGACGGGTTCTTCATTACTAGACAACTGGGAAGCTCGTGTGTACAGAATATTAGACAACTCATATACTTCAAGATAAACAAAAAAGCAAGCAAATAATTTTAGTTACTGTGCACCATGCTATCTATATTGTATCTATTAAAACAAAGCCCTCCCCGACCTTTGCTGCTGATGCTGCTAAGTCACTTCACTCATGTCCGACTCTGCATGACCCCATAGACAGCAGCCCATCAGCAGCCCTTCCCCAGTCCCTGGGATTCTCCAGGAAGAACACTGGAGTGGGTTTCCATTTCCTTCTCCAATGCATGAAAGTGAAAGTGAAGTCGCTCAGTTTTATCTGACTCTTGTGACCCCATGGACTGCAGCCCACCAGGCTTCTCTGTCCATGTGATTTTCCAGGCAAGAGTGCTGGAGTGGGTGCCATTGCTTTCTCCGCCCCGATCCTTGAGTCAGGATTAATCTCTTCAAGAATGAGGAAGAAAAGACTTAACATGAAGTGTGAGATCAGAATGAGAGACAGGTGGAGAGGCAGAGAGTGGAGAGAGAGAGACAGAGACAGACAGAAACAGAAAGAGATTGACTGATGTTACAGGACATGTAAAGATCTATAATTTTTTTGATCACATGCAAGTACTCATGGTTTTACTGTTCTTTCATTCTGTTCATATTCTTAAAATTACATGTTTATTCTTAAACGTACAAATGTAAAGTGTTTTGTGTCAAATCCAGCCAAGTACCCTCATAAAATCCATCATTTTCTTACTCCTTACTACTAGAATATCATGTTTTGGGGGGAAGCAGCAAAGAGCCCAGATTAATGATTTTGCAAGCTTCCATAAAACAATGAAAGGAGGTGCAACATATTGTGACAAATAGAGGGAAGTGGAAGTCTACTGCTGGAGTTTCCAGACAATCTGATTTCTGTTAATTTGGGCTCTTTGCTCACCGCAATCGCTGCCTCCTCCACCCCCCAGAAGCCTGCTGCTCCAAGAAACATGATATTCTAGTAATAAGGAGGTTAAAAAAAATGGGTGGATTTTATGAAGGTACTTAGCTGGGTTGCCACAAAATATACTCATAAGTTTAAGAATATGAATAGAATAGAATGAAAAAACAATAAGTGAAACCATAAATACTTGCATGTGATTGAAAAACTTATATATCTTTACATGTCTTGTTATATTAGTCAGTCTCTGTCTATGTCTGTCTATCTCAGTTTGCATGAGCATTTTGTCTTTCTTTACTCTTCTAAACTCTTTTGGTTTGTAGTGTCTTTGCAATGGTGGAGATTCCAAGCTATATTTTGAATATGAAGAGAATGTAATGTAACTCCCATGGAAGGTAGGTAAAATAGAAAGATAAAATGCACCCATGTGTTGATGGCATTGTAAGCTACATTGTCAGTCCTGGATTGCTCATTAGATACTGGGGCATTGATGGGCCAGGTGAGATAAAGAAATCCTTTTGATAAATAAGTTACCTATGGCAAACATTTGATATTGGTGTTCTGGGGCCTTAAATGTTCTACTCTTTACCTAGGTTTAGTCACATTAGAGAAAAAAAAAATTTTTTTTATCTTCTCATCTCATTCTAGGATGAGCATTTTTCTATCTTCCTTAAATGACATCTGTAGCATCAGAATAAATCAATATTTGTCCTTCTATTTTTAAGACCCTGTCCCTCACTACTTCAAGATTTTCTCTAATTCTAACAGAGTCCAACAGAAAGAGAGCAGTTAAAACATACATTAACACATAAATAAGCCCATTCTTTGGATGGTTAATTTTCTTTTGGAAAGTGTGCTGCCATATATAAAGTGTTTTTAAAAATCTGATGGAAGTACTCAGTTGGAACACCCAGATAGATTCAAACCAAAAAGTATAATGGATTCAAGTACTGTTAACTCAATCTGCTTCTCACATTTGAATCATTTTTACTCATTTGCAGTACTTTTTGATAAGAAAAGATCATCAAAAGTAATGCATTTACATTGATACATGCTTACCTTAAATATCTTTGTTTCATTATGTTTTATTTACTAATGAAAAATTTTAGATGTAAGTGAACTGGAAATAAACTGAAATGTGTTAGCCTTGAAAAGTGAAAGTTAAAGTGTTAGGGATAGGCAAGAATTCTGGAGTGGGGAGTCATTTCCTTCTCCAGAGGATCTTCACGACTCAGGGATCAAACTCGGGTCTCCTGCACTGCAGGTGGTTTCTTTGCCATCTGAGCCACCAGGGAAGCCCTAAATGAGTGAAATCAAGTCTCCAAAGATATACACACAGAATTGAAATTCCTGAAATTTTGGAAGTTATTTCAAGAGAAAATTAAGAAAATCAGATATTATTATAAATACCAACTTTAGGTATTATTCTTGTATCCTTGTGGCATTTGGACACTCTGAAATTCTAACAAGACTTTCTTTGATCTCTATGTTCCTTAGAGGGATATGTTATTTAAAAGACTGATATTAGAAATTAAAAAAGTAAAAACTGAAGAAAAAAATGAATAAATAAAAAGCACTTTAAAAAAAAAGAAATTTTATCACCAGACAGTACACTTTCAAGGAAGAGAAACAATAGTCATACTCAAGGGATTCCATAGTAGAAAAATTATACATAAAGTGCCTTTAGGACAGAGTGTGACATGGACTATATATAGCATGACCATTCTGATCAAGTTTATACCACTGCAAGTCTTTTCATATTATTTATAAAACCAATTACATGCTGATTCAGAAATCACATTTCACAGCTTGCTTTGTCAGATTACTGCATGACTAAGACTGGCCATCATTCTTTCTTTCTTCCTAATCAAATGGTCCAGCCGTTTCCCAAGGTCAAATGAGTGAACAAATGAAGGTCACTGTCCTGGCAGTGCTCTACTTCATTCTTTTGTCACAACTCTTCTTTTCCACTTAGGCAACCATGACCTTCATTCTGTTCTTTCCTGCTGATTCTTACTTTATTCCTGCCCTCGCCACCCACAGATGCTGCTATGAAAATTTGCTAACTCTTTATGGAACAGTTTCCAAGTGTCAGGTCTAACAAAAGATGCTTTGTCAATAACTCCTTACAAACGTAGCATCTACACTGCTGAGAACTTTCTTTGAAAGAACAAATGACAGGGTCTGGACTCAGATTGTGTAGATTCAAATTTATGTTTCACTTTGTGTGATTTTGGTCACGTTCTTACATTTTTGTTGAGGATATGAGTACTGCTTACCTCATAGGATTGTAAGAAATTAAACTTAATAATATATTAATACATAAAACTAGAACAGTGGGTCTTGTATACTAATCATATTATTTAGATGCTGCTATGAAAATTTGCTAACTCTTTATGGAACAGTTTCCAAGTGTCAGGTCTAACAAAAGATGCTTTGTCAATAACTCCTTACAAACGTAGCATCTACACTGCTGAGAACTTTCTTTGAAAGAACAAATGACAGGGTCTGGACTCAGATTGTGTAGATTCAAATTTATGTTTCACTTTGTGTGATTTTGGTCACGTTCTTACATTTTTGTTGAGGATATGAGTACTGCTTACCTCATAGGATTGTAAGAAATTAAACTTAATAATATATTAATACATAAAACTAGAACAGTGGGTCTTGTATACTAATCATATTATTTTGCCAATCATAGTAAGACTATTACAGTAGAATAGAGGAAGAGTCAGATACTTTAATAATACTAATGTTACTATTATTTTTAAACAAATTCATATGAGAGGAGTTCAGCTCTACATTTAAATTGTGTAGCAGTTTATGTGTTTGAAAATTGTGGATATGCAAAACTGAATATAAAATAAATGTGTGACCACAGAACCTCACACTATCCACTGTGACTTGTAGGAGCAACAGGTTTTAACTGTATCCTCTTAGGTTTCAATACCATTTCTTCCTTCTGAGACTGGGTGATTAATATGTTACTTTATGTCTGAGAGCTGCCATTTAATTAAACTGAGGAAAATATCACTTACCTTCTATGTTGTGACATATGATAAGGTGAAGGTGAAGTCGCTCAGTCGTGTCCGACTCTTTGTGACCCCATGGACTGTAACCTACTAGGCTTCTCCGTCCATGGGATTCTCCAGGCAAGAATACTGGAGTGGATTGCCATCTCCTTCTCCAGGGGATCTTCCCAACCCAGGGATCGAACCTGGGTCTCCCGCATTGGAGGCAGACGCTTTAACCTCTGAGCCACCAGGGAAGCCCCAAGAACCTTGTAAATAGTGTATGCTAGTATTATGCTCATAGTGACTTGCTGTACTGTTATTTTCTGACCTTTTGCTGCCTTTGCCAAATCCTTAAGATATGTGGTGGGTAAATATTATATATATATATTATATACATATATATAATATTACAATTGATAACATTGAGTACACTAAATGACATTGTGTATACCCCTCTAAATGATCCTTTTAAAATATTTTCCTTTTATTTCATAAAATGGAAAACATGTCTAGATTCATTCCATGGTATTTTAATTAAGAAAATAATTTTACTTAAAACACAAATTTTGATTACACACTTAACATAGGGGAAAGATATTAAAATGTAATACATACAAATTGACTATGTGGCAAGCATTTTAAACCCACTATCTCGTTTTAATTATTAGACAAATATTTACAAAGATCTTAGGAGTTGGTAATACCAAAATGTGTTTTTTTCAATACTTTTAATTAACATGAGATTAATGAATACAGTTTTATAGGAACATCCCTTGATTAGTTTAGTGTCTTGTGCTGTATTCTGATTTTTTATACACTATTCTGAAGTATTGCAAAGAAGATATGCAAAGATGATTATCCCTTTAAGGAAAATAACCTAATGAGAGAACTCAGAGATTATAACAGTAAAAAAATAAAATAAAATAAAATACTCAGTCCTGCACCCTCTGTAGGGTAGTAGACACTACAGAAAACCTATTAGGAAACATTTTCACCACTGAAGAGGTATATATTTGTTGACAGAGGTAATAAATTAGGAACATGTGAGAGAATTTCAATGGAAATGAAGCAGCAAGCTTACATATACTAAGTCCTTGAATCATTTCTCAAAAGACATATAATCCATACAATTATTGTCTACTTTGTTCTAGAGCAAGGCAAAAATGCACTATTCACTAAACTATCTTTGATAATATAAGGGAAGATTAATTTCATCTTTTTCCCTTTTCATATGAATAGTCATTCTCCGAGAGAATGCCTGATTTAACGGTGTTAAAAAAAATCCAAATTTATGTGTACCATATGCTTCCTTGAATCTGCTTTATGGCAAAGGCTAAAAATTATTGCAGCAAAGTAGTGATTTGTGATCAAAGGGTACAGCCTCAGCTAGTTCACAGAAAGGGCTGTGTCTGCTCTGGACTAGAACTGAGTGAGTTCAGTCACCTGAAGTCACAGAAATTAGAACTGCCATCCCAAGACATTGAAAAGGGCTGTTTCTACCTGTCTCACGGATTCTGCAATTTTGTGCCTTAATTCTGCCACCTGCTGGTATGATAAAGAACTGAAAAGAGAACACTATTCTGAAGTATTGCAAAGAAGATATGCAAAGATGATTATCCCTTTAAGAAAATAACCTAATGAGAGAACTCAGAGATTATAACAGTAAAAAAATAAAATAAAATAAAATACTCAGTCCTGCACCCTCTGTAGGGTAGTAGACACTACAGAAAACCTATTAGGAAACATTTTCACCACTGAAGAGGTATATATTTGTTGACAGAGGTAATAAATTAGGAACATGTGAGAGAATTTCAATGGAAATGAAGCAGCAAGCTTACATATACTAAGTCCTTGAATCATTTCTCAAAAGACATATAATCCATACAATTATTGTCTACTTTGTTCTAGAGCAAGGCAAAAATGCACTATTCACTAAACTATCTTTGATAATATAAGGGAAGATTAATTTCATCTTTTTCCCTTTTCATATGAATAGTCATTCTCCGAGAGAATGCCTGATTTAACGGTGTTAAAAAAAATCCAAATTTATGTGTACCATATGCTTCCTTGAATCTGCTTTATGGCAAAGGCTAAAAATTATTGCAGCAAAGTAGTGATTTGTGATCAAAGGGTACAGCCTCAGCTAGTTCACAGAAAGGGCTGTGTCTGCTCTGGACTAGAACTGAGTGAGTTCAGTCACCTGAAGTCACAGAAATTAGAACTGCCATCCCAAGACATTGAAAAGGGCTGTTTCTACCTGTCTCACGGATTCTGCAATTTTGTGCCTTAATTCTGCCACCTGCTGGTATGATAAAGAACTGAAAAGAGGTGACTAGATTTCAATGTGAGTTTTGCAGGAAACATCAAATTGTTTAAAATTACTTTGATAAAGTAGCTCATGTTTTGTCAGCAAAGTTAACGTGTTTTCTTAGATCTTATGATTTTTAAATAGTTATATAAATATATTTAGTGGAGGAAGATAAAGATTGTGTTTTATGTCAATGATTTCCTATTTTCCATAATCGCTTTAAGGACTTGATGTTAAAAGATTTTCATTTTTTCAGGAACTCAGAAAATATGCAACGTATACACGGATTCTGCAATTTTGTGCCTTAATTCTGCCACCTGCTGGTATGATAAAGAACTGAAAAGAGGTGACTAGATTTCAATGTGAGTTTTGCAGGAAACATCAAATTGTTTAAAATTACTTTGATAAAGTAGCTCATGTTTTGTCAGCAAAGTTAACGTGTTTTCTTAGATCTTATGATTTTTAAATAGTTATATAAATATATTTAGTGGAGGAAGATAAAGATTGTGTTTTATGTCAATGATTTCCTATTTTCCATAATCGCTTTAAGGACTTGATGTTAAAAGATTTTCATTTTTTCAGGAACTCAGAAAATATGCAACGTATCAAGTAATTTTATAGGAAATTCAGGTAACAAATACATATGGCTTGCAAAACTAACAGTTAAAAAAGATAGTTTGTAAATGTCCTTGGTCTTGCCAGTTTCTTGGCTTCCTGTGTCTTCGATGATAATGTGGGCCAAGGAGTGTAGCCACAATACAGTCACATGAGAAGAAGCTATTGTGTTGTTGCTATACAATAATCATACAGAAGAGGAGCTAAATCTGTACTGAGAGAAATTATAGGGGCACTGTATAATTATGGTTTGCAAGGAAACCTATATGATTATAATTTGAGGAATTTAAAGAAATTGCTTTCTTCACATTTGAGGACAAAATCTTTGTCTCATGAAAACTGATTCTTTTTCCTTTTCAGGAGAGCAAAGACAATTATATACTCAGAAACATAATTAGTACAATACTGATTAACAGCAAAAGGCATTTTAAAAGACCACTTATTAGTCATGCAGCTTTTTCATTATGTCAAGAGAATATCTTCGGAAAAGGCAAAAGAATTAAAAATTCAAGGGATTAAAATATGTATTCAGTGTAGCTTGTGCCTTTGTTTTTAGCATTTTATCCAAATTAAAATTCTTCATGCTGATTAAATCGAAGTTAGATATATTTGTAGAGGCAGTCATATTTTCTGAGGCAGTTTTAAAAAAGTGGAGCCTGAGGCAATGGCTTCTTTGATAGTACTCTGTTAAGCAGCCAGCAGCCCAAGGAATAAAGATGGTGACACAATTTAAATGTTACTTATAGGTCACAAAACTTTGAAAAGGAAATAGTACATTTCAGTTAATCATCCAGATATTTGTAAATAAATGACTGTGTGGCATTGTCCAGAGGAAGTATCTGAGTATCTGATTGTCATTTGTAGTTAGGGTGATAAAAGGGAAGATTCTTAGGCAAACCAATAAGTTAATGGTCACAAGTTTTCATTTGTATATTTGTTTTTAATGCATTGTAGCAGAAATAAGCATTTAAATTAAAGATGGAAAAGAAATGTCAACTTACTTTTAAATTGTTTAAGTATGACAGTGAAAAATCATAAATATATTATGGTGTGACATAATAGTTACCAGTAAGATTGCTAATATATTTTCTTCTATTTTATGTTTTTTCATTTTTTTATCATAGCTGCATAAATAGTGAATTTTAGACCTTGAATAGCCTACTCATATAACTGTTTTGTGGCTGCCACCAATTTTTTTTCTCTCTTTTGTTTTAGTTTACTGTGCTCACAGTCTAATGCTAATGACTCTGGGAGCCCCAGCATGATCACTACTCGCAATTATTGATAGACATGTGACTAATAATGGACTTTAGGTGATTTTCAAAAGTATTATGTGCATTACATATCCTTCCATGTTTGTACCAAGGCAATCAAGGCTTGTGTCCAGGGAGCTTGGGTCTTGTCTAATGGTTCTTTCTTTATTGCTGTCCAAGATAGCCTGATCTCCTTTGGTGTTTAAAATAGTGACCAGCAGTGTGTGACAGCATCATTATCCTTTTTATCTCTAGAACTCAGAAGAGCTTTTCTTTAAATTTTGGAAATATTCTGTTACATAAATAGTCAAGATATGTTGCTGTTATTCTTTCAAATATCATTTTAGCTTTCACACTTATTTTTTCCCCCAAGCAAATAATAGGTGTAACACAAATACTTTATAAGGTAATTGAACTCATGATCAGAGTGAGATTCACAGGAATCAGTAGGTCAATGCCTGCTGTACACCATCAGGTGCAGAGCTAGGAAGAATTTGCAAATATTTTATTAAATCTTTATCCCATTATTTCTTTGTAAACAGTTGTTCACTCTTCTTTCAGTAATTTACGTGGAATTAGCATTCTGGTTAGTCCCTCTGCAAAAACAAATAGAAGCCAACTGAGAATACTGGAGTTCATTTCAGCTCCCCTGCCACAGTCATTCCTCGATTTATATTTTTGACAAATTGTTCTCATTTCCCAAGGTCTCTAAAGGCTGCAGCTTGTGGCATATATTTCTGGTCCTCATGCATATTTGGAAAAGAATCCACACTCATCTCTGTAGTTCTATAGCTAATGCTGAATTTCTTTTGCTTTCCAATCTCCACTCAGTTCTTTAGCAAACAAACTCATCTGGCTCTAGTGGGCTTCCCAGGTGGCACTAGTGGTGAAGAACCTGCCAGCCAATTCAGGAGGCTTAAGAGACACAGGTTAGATCCTCATTGAAGTGATTTAGAACAGCACAGCACATCTGGCTCTAGCAAAACTTACTTTCCTTTAAACACTACTCTATGAAAGCATTTCAGAAATATTGGGAAGCCTGAGGCTAGTTATTTTATATTTATTGTTGTTGACCCTCTAAGTCGTGTCCAACTCTTTGTGACCCTATGTACTGTAGCCCACCAGGCTCCTCTGTCCATGGAATTCTCTAGGCAAGTATAGTGGAATGGGTTTCCATTCCCTTCTCTAGGGGATCTTCCTGACCAGGGATCAAACATGTGTTTTTTGAGTCTCCTGTGTTAGCAGGTGGATTCTTTATCACTGAGCCACCTGGGAAAACAATCTTGTATATATTACTGGCAAAACAACAGCAACAATAATTAAAAAAAATACCTGCCTAATGTCTGATTTCTCAATCCAAATTAATGGATGACTCTTTAGAATAAACTATCTGCTTAGGTAGGGCTTCCCTGGTGGTTCAGGTGATAAGGAATCAGCCTGCAATGCAGGAGACCTGGGTTCAATCCTTGAGTAAGGAAGGCTCTCTGGCAGATGTAATGGTAACTCACTCCAGTATTTTTGCCTTGAAAATTCCATGGACAGAGGAGCCTGGAGGGCTACAGTCCTTGGGGTCACAAAGAGTCAGACATGACTGAGTGACTAACAGACACACACACACACACACACACACACACACACACACCTGCTTTAGTATGTTTGTTGATATCCCATTTAGCTCTTAGCATTCTTAAACTACTCCCCTTCCATGAAAACTTTCCTTATAGTTCTATCTGAAGACTCTTTTATTCTGCTACACTCACGAGGAAATATTAGATACCTTTGCTATGATTTAAGAAATTCTTGTATAACACCTTTGCCATTTTTATTAAAAATCTTGCTGTCTCCCTGAGATAGTATCTCAGAGAGTGTTCTCTATATACATTAACGGGGGAAGAGAAGACTTGAACCTGGTTTACTCTACTGGTTACTTTGCTTTGCAAGAGAAATAGCCAGAAATGGCCAGATGTGCAATAATATGTTGATTTATGGGCTTGGCAGTATCAGGGACTTATACTGAAGATAACTGGAGAACTAGTAACAAAGAAATCTGGGGGAGAGGTGTGTGTGATGACTGAACAGGAAAAACAAAAACCCATGAAGCTGTGACTATATGCGTGTCCTCTGTGAATGCTCAGTAAACCACAAGAAACTCAGCAGAGAAGAATTTTAACAATAAAGTGGCTAAGTCAGCCCCATTTTGGGGGTACCAGTCAGCTTCTTTCCCAGTCATCTCTGTGGTTTCCCAATTGGCTTGTAACACAAAGGGGCTATGGTGGCAGGAATGTGAAAGGTACGCAGGAATCCAGCCATGTGGACTTCCACTCACCAAGGCCAGTTGATGAATACTTAATTTGTCAGCAGTAAAGACCAATACTGAGCTCCACCTGAAGGCAGGTTGGGTACATTTGACTGCTTCCATTATGGAAGGAGCAGCATTTTGTACTTACTAATATAGATTTGTCTGCCTTGTTGGCAAGAGATCTAAATTATCCCTATGTATGTACTGGTTTCTAGTAAGACAGCTCTCCCACTTCAAAAGTGTCATGGAAATTTTGGCTCTTTGTGTATCAGTATATGTAACAGAACCAGTTTATTAAAGGCTGTGAGGAAGTTGGATTATCAATAAAGCTAAGATTCTTCAATCTGTTCAGGATTTTATGCATATCTCTGAAATCCACCCATTAAAAGAAAATTCCACTTATCTAATATGTCAGTAGTGTTAAGTGGCAACTTTCAAGGGAGGAACGATGAAAATAAAAACTAGCTCAAAAACTGAAGCTGTGGTCAATTAATATTTCATAATGAATATTTTATTTATTTTATATGTTAAAAGGAAATTAAGGAGAAATATCTAACTTAATTAGTCCTTTCTGGTGCCTACATACAGAATTATATCAGGAGAAGTTGTATGAAGAGTGAATAAAATAAAGCAACCATCTTTTATGGATTTTCATTAAAAATATAATTATAAAATTATCTACTTTACACTGTGTATGAATACAGGGGATTGCTTTAATCCTCATCAATTTAATTCAAGTTTACCTTTATTGTATTTATTAAAAAGTGATATAAGGT
>SJYC01007198.1:0-11830 GCA_006408675.1 Madoqua kirkii
TCTATTTAATGATTTTGAACACAATAATAGTGTTTTTTGAATAAAAGCATTGAATACCATTACACGTCACTATTTTTAAAGTTTTATAATAAATTCTAATTAACAGGAAGCAACAAAAAGAAAGTGAATATTGTTATATTGTGCCATTTTTGTTTATCCAGCATCAGCTTCCTCATTATGTCTGTGTCTGTTTTGTGTGTTTATGAATTTTAATAACTTAAATATCATTAATTTGCAGAATATTAGGGGTTGTTTGGATAGAATCACTACAACCTACTGCAAAATCATTTTGGCTCCACAGTTTTCAGAATGTAATAAAAAATATTCTTTACACAATAACAGTCACATTACCACATTTGGAATGCTTTCTATCATTGCAAAAATGAATTTTATCACTGATGTAATTTTAACTAAATTTGTAACATATTTTAAAGTGTCATATAATCTACCTTTAACAAAATGGGCTCTCCAAAGTTTTACTTTGATCTCATAAATTGGATTAATGTATTTGAGCCATTCTTGGAGATACTTGAACTGCTATTTAATGTATTAGATGATATTGATTAAATCATGTGACTTTGCTGCTGCTGCTGCTGCTGCTGCTGCTGCTGCTGCTGCTGCTGCTGCTGCTGCTGCTGCTGCTGCTGCTGCTGCTGCTGCTGCTGCTGCTGCTGCTGCTGCTGCTGCTGCTGCTGCTGCTGCTGCTGCTGCTGCTGCTGCTGCTGCTGCTGCTGCTGCTGCTGCTGCTGCTGCTGCTGCTGCTGCTGCTGCTGCTGCTGCTGCTGCTGCTGCTGCTGCTGCTGCTGCTGCTGCTGCTGCTGCTGCTGCTGCTGCTGCTGCTGCTGCTGCTGCTGCTGCTGCTGCTGCTGCTGCTGCTGCTGCTGCTGCTGCTGCTGCTGCTGCTGCTGCTGCTGCTGCTGCTGCTGCTGCTGCTGCTGCTGCTGCTGCTGCTGCTGCTGCTGCTGCTGCTAAGTCGCTTCAGTTGTGCGACCCTATAGACGGCAGCCCACCAGACTCCCCCTTTCCTGGGATTCTCCAGGCAAGAACACTGGAGTGGGTTGCCATTTCCTTCTTCAATGCATGAAAGTGAAAAGTGAAAGTGAAGTCGCTCAGTCACTGACTCTTCGCGACCCCATGGACTGCAGCCTACCAGGCTCCTCTGTCCATGGGATTTTCCAAGCAAGAGTACTGGAGTGGGGTGCCATTGCCTTCTCAATGCTTGTAAACATTGTCTTCTGTTAGTTGAGCTAACATTCACAAATACCAATTCACTTTTCTAGGTACACATGGAAACTTTGAATAAAATGATCAAAATTAATTTAGAAAAAGAAACATTTGACCTAAACAAAAAGTAAATCTTCAGAGTGACTTGGAAATGTCCTTTCTGCCCCTGCAGAGGCAATATTTTCACTGCTGAAGTGGGTGATGGTTCTCCTCCAGTGGATTTGATCTTTTGACTTCATGGGTTCAGTGACGTCTCCACTACTTCGCTTTATCATGATGGATGGCTAATGTAAACAAATATTTTGTTTGTCCTGAACTTTCTCAAAAGAAAATGCAATACATATATTCTATTCAAAATCCACTATATTTTGTTATCTCATTATTACCAAAGGGGTTTACTATAGATTTTTAAAAGTATATTGTTTTCTAAGAAACAACTTTAAACTTGCACAGTAGAAGAAACACCATAATCTTAGTTTGGGCTGCTATTACAAAGCATCATAAACTAGATGGGTTAAACAATGCAGTTTATTTCTCACAGTCCTATAGGCTATGATGTTTGAGATCAAAGTGCCTATAGACTTAGTGTCTGGTTGGGGCCTTCACATGATATAAAAAAAAGGAAAGAGAGATATCTTGGATCTCTTTCACAAGGACATTAAACCCATTCATGAGAATTTCACCCTCAGAACCTAACCATCTTACATAGGCCTGACTTCCTAATGCCATCACTTTGGGGGGTGAAATTCCAACAGATGAATTTTGAGGAGACACAGATATTCAGTACAACAACTTTCAAGGGATTTTCTTTTACATTTATTATATAATTTTCAACCATTATTCTTGTACTGTTGCAGAAATAAAACAATCCTAATAATCAAAAGACTAATCTGTAGCAATGTGGAAGATAAATGACATAATTCATTATTAAATAAAGTGCATTAGCTTTTTCTTATTTTTGTTATGATGTGTGTTTGTTTCTTCATCGTGTTTGACTCTTTGCAACCCCATGGATTGTAACCCACCAGGCTTCTCTGTCCATGGGATTTTCTAGGCAGGAATACTGGAGTGGGTTACCAGTTCTTCTTCCAAGGTATCTTCCCAACTCAGGGATCAAACCTGCATCTCCTCTGTCTCTTGTACTATTGGCAAATTCTTTACTGCTCAGCCATCAGGGAACCTCTCCAACCTTTTTATGGCTATGATAAAATACTACAAACTTAGTGGTTTAAACCATATAAATTTATTCTCCTATAGTTTTGCATGTCATAAAACCTAAAACCAGGATTTGGTGAGGCTGCTTACTGTGTGTAGACTCTAAGAGAGCTGGTTCCCTTACTTTTTCCAACTTCTAGAAGTTGCACACAGTCCTTGGCTCTTAGACCTATATCATTCAAGCCTCTCATGTTTTGTTACATTTCCTTCTCTGCCTCTGCTTTTTTTGTTTCCCTTTATCTTACCAAGACCCTTGTGATTACCTTGGGTATGCCTAGGCATTTCAATATACCCTCTCCTATCTCCATATCCTTAAATTAATCACATTGCATGATCCCTTCTTCCATATCACAGGTTCTAGAAATTGGGACAGGCAAATTTTGAGGTTGTTCTTTGTACCAAAGTAAATGTTAATAACAAGCATGTAAGACAACTTAAAAGGGTATATCAAGTTGGAATAGAATTTCACACACTTTATACAGCAAAACAAAAGACAAATTACTCCTCTTAACTCTTTAACAGACCAGAAACTATAACTCCTAACAGTATTCCTTACATTTTGTGAGGGGGAAAAAAAAAAAAAACAACAACATAAGCTGACTTTAAGGTATGAGTTAATTTTATGGTACATTTTTATATGTCTAAAGGTTATTTAGTTTGCAATCTTGGAGATATCATTGCGTTGTAAATCTTAGAAAATAAACTTTATACCCAGAGAGATCTCCAAGCTACAGGTTAAAGTAAAAACTCAGATTAACTATGCCTCCAATGAAATGCTCTGGTAAAAAGAAGAGGATGCCAAAGAGAAATTGTTCCTGATTTAGTTACCCAGCAAGAAAGACTTTATCCAAAGCTGTTATAATAAGGTCAAGACTATTACTATAGGGAGAGCTGACTGTACTCAATTCTGCTGAAAGAAAATTTGGGGAGGGGTTCTCAAGTGCTGAGGCGAGCTAGAGTGAGACAGTGGAAAAGACTGGAGGACTCTTGTGGGAAGTTGGTCAATGCCATTAGGTCATGTGCATCTGCCAATTAGTTCTTCTCAAATGTAGGCCCCTACACTTTTTGGAGATTATGATAGAAGCTCTGTCTTTCTTAATGATTACATTTCCAAAATAATGCCTAATGGTTCCTTGAGAAAGACACCCATCTTAGTGTTGTAAAACTAGCAAGAGGCTAAGAGAGGATTTACAAGACCTTTTAGAACTAACACCTAAAAAAACATGTCCTTTTCATTATAGCAACTGGAATGCTAAAGCAGGAAGTCAAGAAACACTTGAAGTAACAGGCAAATGTGGCCTTGGAATGTGGAATGAGTTGATTACATTTCCAAAATAATGCCTAATGGTTCCTTGAGAAAGATACCCATCTTAGTGTTGTAAAACTAGCAAGAGGCTAAGAGAGGATTTACAGGACCTTTTAGAACTAACACCTAAAAAAACATGTCCTTTTCATTATAGCGACTGGAATGCTAAAGTAGGAAGTCAAGAAACACTTGAAGTAACAGGCAAATGTGGCCTTGGAATGTGGAATGAGGCAAGACAAAGGCTAATAGAGTTTTACCAAGAGCATGCAATGGTCATAGCAAACACCCTCTTCCAACAACACAAGAGAAGACTCTACACATGGACCATCACCAGATGGTCAACACAGAAATCAGATTGATTATATTCTTTGCAGCCAAAGATGGAGAAGCTCTATATAGTCAACAAAAACAAGACCAGGAGCTGACTGTGGCTCAGATCATAAATTCTTTATTGCCAAATTCAGACTTAAATTAAAAAAACTAGGGACAACCATTAGACCATTCAGGTATGACTTAAATAAAACCCTTATGATTATACAATGGAAGTGAGAAATGGATTTAAAGGACCAGATCTAATAGACAGAGTCCCTGATGAACTATGGACAGAGGTTGGTGACATTGTACAGGAGACAGGGATAAAGACTATCCCCAAGAAAAACAAATGCAGAAAAGCAAAATATCTGCCTGAGGAAGACTTACAAATAGCTGTGAAAAGAAGAGAAACAAAAAGCAAAGGAGAAAAAAAGAAAGATATAAGCATCTGAATGCAGAGTTCCAAAAAATAGCAAAGAGAGATAAGAAAGTCTTACTCAGTGATTAATGCAAAGAAACAGAGGAAAACAACAGAATGGGAAAGATTAGCGATCTCTTCAAGAAAATTAGAGATACCAAGGGAATATTTCATGCAAAGATGGGCTCAATAAAATACAGAAATGGTATGAACCAAACAGAAGCAAAGGATATTAAAAAGACGTGGCAAGAATACACAGAACTGTACAAAAAAAATCTTCACAACCCAGATAATCACGATGATGTGATTACTCACCTAGAGCCAGACATCCTGGAATGTGAAATCAAGTGGGCCTTAAAAAGCATCACCATGAATAAAGCTAGTGGAGGTGATGGGATTCCAGTGGAGCTATTTCAAATCCTGAAATATGATGCTGTGAAAGTGCTGCACTCAATATGCCAGCAAATTTGGATAACTCAGCAGTGGCCACAGGACTGGAAAAGGTCAGTTTTCCTTCCAGTCCCAAAGAAAGGCAATGCCAAAGAATGCTCAAACTACCACACAATTGTACTCATCTACACGCTAGTTAAGTAATTCTCAAAATTCTCCAAGCCAGGCTCCAGCAGTACATGAACTGTGAACTTACACATATTCAAGCGGGCTTTAGAAAAGGCAGAGGAACCAGAGATCAAATTGCCAACATCTCCTGTGGAAAATTCTGAAAGAAATGGAAATACCAGAACACCTGACATGTCTCTTGAGAAACCAATATGCAGGTCAGGAGGCAGCAGTTAGAACTGGACACGCAACAACAGAATGGTTCCAAATAAGAAAGAGTATGTCAAGGCTATATATTGTCACCCTGCTATTTAACTTCTATGCAGAATACATCATGAGAAACGCTGGGCTGGAAGAAGCACAAGATGGAATCAAGATTGCAGGGACAAATATCAATAATTTCAGATATGCAGATGATACCACTGTTACAGCACAAAGTGAAGAGGATTAAAAATCCTCTTGATGAAAGTGAATGTGGAGAGTGAAAAAGTTGTCTTAAAGCTCAACATTAAGAAAACGAAGATCTTGGCATCTGGTCCCATCACTTCATGGCAAATAGATGGGGAAACAGTGGAAACAGTGGCTGACTTTATTTTGGGGGGGTTCCAAAATTACTGCAGATGGTGTTTGCAGCCGGGAAATTAAAAGACACGTACTCCTTGGAAGGAAAGTTATGACCACTCTAGATAGCATATTAAAAAGCAGTGACGTTACTTTGCCAACAAAGGTCTGTCTAGTCAAGGCTATGATTTTACCAGTGGTCATGTATGTATGTGAGAGATGGACTCTGAAGAAAGCTGAAAGCCAAATAATTGATGCTTTTGAACTGTGGTATTGGAGAAGACTCTTGAGAGTCCCTTGGACTGCAAAGAGATACAACCAGTCCATTCTAAAGGAGATCAGTCCTGGGTGTTCATTGGAAGGACTGATGCTGAAACTGAAACTCCAGTACTTTGGCTACCTCATGGGAAGAGTTGACTCACTGGAAAAGACCCTTATGCTGGGAGGGACTGGGGGCAGGAAGAGGATGACCGAAGATGAGATGGCTGGATGGCATCACCAACTAGATGGACATGAGTTTGAGCAAACTCCAGGAGTTGATGATGGACAGGGAGGCCTGGCATGCTGTGATGCATGGGGTTGCAAAGTCGGACATGACTGAAAGATTGAATTGAACTGAACTGAAGAGAGGATTTGAATTTCAAAGACCTGAGAATTTACACTGTAAACTTTCTAAATTAGTACTCTAGGAAATGGAGGTCAGGGACTTACGTTTTAGAATAGACCTGTCTAAAGTTTAATCATGCTAAGGGGAACTTAAAGGAAGCCTTGGTTATGAAAAATGGTCCTTTTGTCCTTTATAATATAGAAACAGACATTTTTACTTATTTGAAGCTGAAACTCCAATACTTTGGCCACCTCATGGGAAGAGTTGACTCACTGGAAAAGACCCTTATGCTGGGGGGACTGGGGGCAGGAAGAGGATGACCGAAGATGAGATGGCTGGATGGCATCACCAACTAGATGGACATGAGTTTGAGCAAACTCCAGGAGTTGATGATGGACAGGGAGGCCTGGCATGCTGTGATGCATGGGGTTGCAAAGTCGGACATGACTGAAAGATTGAACTGAACTGAACTGAAGAGAGGATTTGAATTTCAAAGACCTGAGAATTTACACTGTAAACTTTCTAAATTAGTACTCTAGGAAATGGAGGTCAGGGACTTACGTTTTAGAATAGACCTGTCTAAAGTTTAATCATGCTAAGGGGAACTTAAAGGAAGCCTTGGTTATGAAAAATGGTCCTTTTGTCCTTTATAATATAGAAACAGACATTTTTACTTATCCTTACATTTTACCTACATCTTAACTCTAAATTTCCACATTTTTTACTTGTCTCACTAAACTGGTTTATGGGCAGTTGAACAAATGACCTTTTGGGGCAACCATGTTTAATACTTTTCCCATCATGCTTGGTAGTATTAGCTGCTTTTAATTATTTCTGTCCAAGATCGCTGCATTTATCACAATAAGTACTGTACAGATAGCACCCCAGATAGCTCTGAGAAACTGCTGACAATGGTCCATCTAGTCAAAGCTATGGTTTTTTCCAGTAGTCATGTATGGGTGTGAGAGTTAGACCATAAAAAAGGCTGAGCACTGAAAGACTGATGCTTTGAAACTGTGGTGCCAGAGAAGACTCTTGAGAGTTCCTTGAACAAGGAGATGCTTCATTTCAGTCAATCCTTAAGGAAATTAACCCTGAATATTTACTGGAAGGACTCATGCTAAAGCTGAAGCACCCGTACTTGGGCCACTTAATGGAAAGGGTCAACTTACTGGAAAAGACCCCAGTGCTGAGAAAGACTGAAGGCAAGAGGAGAAGGGGATGTCAGAGGATGAGATGATTAGATAGCATCACTAATTCAGTGGACATGAGTTTGAGCAAACTCCAGGAGATAGTGAAGGACAGGGAAGCCTGGCATGCTGCAGTCCATAGAGTCACCAAGAACTAGACACAACTTAGCTACTGTATACAACAACAATGAGTTCATATTCTATCCTTCAAAAATATTAATTATATAACATACATTAAAAAGTTTAGTAAATTATCATCACATCAGTTAGATAGGATCTATACGGCACCCCACTCGAGTACTCTTGCCTGGAAAATCCCATGGATGGAGGAGCCTGGTAGGTTGCAGTCCATGGGGTCACTAAGAATCGGGCATGACTGAGCGACTTCCCTTTCACTTTTCACTTTCATGCATTGGAGAAGGAAATGGCAACCCACTCCAGTGTTCTTGCCTGGAGAATCCCAGAGACGGGGGAGCCTGGTGGGCTGCTGTCTATGGGGTCGCACAGAGTCAGACACAACTGAAGTGACTTATCATGATAAAAATGATAATAGAGAAAATGTGCTTCAGTATTTATATCTACTTATTAAAATGTTAATGAAGGAAAAGAAACCACCCAAACATGCAAAATACTTTTAAACGAAAAAAAGAATGGATGGAAATTTTTCTGCCTTATTGTTTTTAAGAGATTTTGTGCTTGGGTTTTCTTTGTCCTCTGTATCCCAAGGCAGAAAGTCACCTTGGGACATATTGTCTTTTTTCTGCTAAAAAGACGTATGATTTTTCTCTTTTATTCATGGAAACATTATGCCAGAAGGCACATTTAGAAAGGATGAGGGTATAAAAAGACTTATTTTGTCCTGACAAAGGGAGCTCCTCATAAATTCTTGCAGTGGGGCTGTCACACAGGCAGGAATAGAAACACCTACTGCAGAACAAGTAGCCTCCTGGGAGAAAAGGGCTTGACATTCTCCCCACTTCCACTCCATGGTCCAAATGTTCAGGATCCCTTCGATGGGCTCAAGTCTTTGGAGGAAAAGACACAGTTAAGGGGAACCCATTATGAAGGATAGGAACCTTTGAATAATTGAATCCCGATTAATACAATGAACTGAATTTCCTGAAGGAGGCTTGTTTCAGCAGAGTATATGCTGAGGATGACCATAGCACTTTTGAGAAATGTAAGGATGACTATCTAAATGCAAATGCCTGTTTTTCTGATGTGTGCCCAGAGCACCCAGGGAGTGGTTTGGAACAACCTGGAGATTACATAACTAGGAAATGAGTGTCAACCACTAGGGGTCTGTACTAAAGAGAACAGCTGGAATTAAGGTGTAAAATTCCTTAGACATCTAAGACAGAGGGACCTACTGAGAAGAAGATGGCAGTAAATGACAGATTTTGAGGTACTGGGATTTTCAAAGAGTGTTCCCACTATCTCCTACAGACCATACACAATATACAGGAATGGTCAGCAAGTTTACCTCAGGAGGCTAATCAAGGTTTAAAGAGAATCTACCAAAACACAATTCAGGTCACCTTTTCTATTTGTAAAGCTACTACAAGTATAAGGAAATAGAATATGTCTTTGCCAACTGATATTTTGCATAGAAAGTGAGTGAAATGTGGTTATAAAGTATTGTGTATTTGATTTTTTGAATTTGACTCAATGGAACATGTAGAATATAAGTGCATAATCAGGTGAGAATTTCAGACAATTATTCCGTGCCCAGACAGGGGTTATGTATTGCAACAATTTACACAATAAAATATTTGGATCATAGAAAAAGCAGGAGAATTCCAGAAAAAAACACCTACTTCTGCTTTATTGATCACACCAAAGCCTTTGACTGTGTGGATCACAACAAACTGTGGAAAATTATTAAAGAGACCACCTTACCTGCCTTCCAAGAAATCTGTATGCAGATCAAAAAGCAACAGTTAGAACCAGACATGGAGCAATGCACTGGTTCCAAACTGGGAAAGAAGTACATCAAGGCTGTATATTGTCACCTTGTTTTTTAACTCATATGCGGAGTATGTTAAGAGAAATGTCAGCTAGAATCAAGCTTACTGGGAGAAATATCCATAACCTCAGATATGCAAATGACACCACCCTTGTGGCAGAAAGCAAAGAAGAACTAGAGCCTTTTGATGAAAATGATAGAGGAGAGTGAAAAGCTGGCCTAAAGTTCAACATTCAAAAAACTAAGATCATGGCATCTGGCCCCATCACTTCATGACAAATAGATGGGGAAACAATGGAAACAATGACAGACTTTATTTTGAAGGGCCCCAAAATCACTGCAGATGGTGACTGTAGCCATGAAATTAAAAGACACTTGCTCCTTGGAAGAAAAGTTATGACCAACCTAGATAGCATGTTGAAAAGCGAAGACATTACTTTGCCAACAAAGATCCGTTTAGTCAAGGCTATGGTTTTTCCAGTAGTTAGGAATGGATGTGAGAGTTGGACTATAAAGAAAGCTGAGTGCTGAAGAATTGATGCTTTTGAACTGCGGTATTGGAGAAAACTCTTGAGATTCCCTTGGGCTGCAAGGAGATCCAGCCAGTCAATGCTAAAGGAAAATCACTGTTAAATATTCATTATAAGAACTGATGCTGAAGCTGAAACTCCAGTACTTTGGCCACCTGATGTGAAGAACTGACTCATTTGAAAAGACCCCGTTGCTAGAAACGAGTGAAGGCGGGAGGAGAAGGAGAAGAGGAGAAGACAGAGGAAGAGATGGTTGGATGGCATCACCAGCCTGAAGGACTTGAGTTTGAGTAAACTTCTGGAAGTCGGTGATGGAGAGGGAAACTTGGTGTGCTGCAGTCCATGTGGTCCACAGGGGACATGACTGTGTGACTGAACTGGCCTGACACAATAAAAGGCAGACCAAAAATCAGGATTTTATGGTATGGGTAATGAGTTGTATCCCTGGGAGATAAGCATGCATATCAGGTAATACCAATTTCTGATAAAATGAGAGACACTGTGCCAAAAATCTAAGTGGGTTTGATTTTTAGATTATAATTATACACACAGCAGCAAAACCATTTCTGAAAATCTCTCTTACCATGCGGGTCAGTCATTTCAAAGACTACAAGAGTCACAAAATAAGTTATCTACAATCCATTCATTTATAGTTACTGTCTCTTTCATGAATCATTGCAAACTGGTTTCATCAAAGAGCATGCTTAGGATAATGAGTCGGTTCTCCAGTTACAAGTTTATAAAGAGACTAAGGAATATTGAATTTATCATTCTGACCATATATGTAATTGTAATTCCTATCTACTGATGCACTAATTATATTCTAAAGTGTACAAAATAACACAGATATCCATTTAGCAAGCATCTAGCTTAAGGTCAGTAGAGTCTACTGATTTCTAAACACAATTTTACAGACCAATAGGTACTAATATGACAGTATCTTCAGGACAGACTTTTGATTTAAGTGTAAGAAAGTATGTAGATAGACTATTATATCATTTATGTAAAAATGCATGCACACTTGCTTTCCCAGGTGCCTCAGCAGTAAAGAATTCATCTGCAATGCAGGAGACAGGAATTCAATCCCTGGGTCCCCTGGAGAAGGAAATGGCAACCTACTCCAGTACTCTTGCCTGAGAAATCCCATGGACAGTGGAACCTGGTGGGCTACTGTCCTTGGGGTTTCAAAAGAGTCACGCATGACTTAGCGACAAAACAATAGCAATTCTAAATAGGCATGGAGAAAGAATTTCTATCTAGCCATTTTTTTAGAATTACTCCTGAAAGAATCATAAGAAATTGGTAAATATGCATTTTTTCATAACAGCAAACTAGATCACAGAGTAACACTACTGTTACTTATATTTTGCATTCTATCCTTTGGTTTCTTGCATTTTGCTCATACACGTGTATTCTCAATTAATATTATTTAATCTTCTAATCAGAAGCAAGAAAAGGAGATGACTGAATGCACATTCTGGGCAATAGATCTTTTAGCAGTCATGAACCTCCATTTGACCCTGAGATTCTGTTAAGGTTAATAAACATTGAAGAGCAAATGTCAGAGCAAAAATAATGAAATTATAATTTAAAAAGGTTGAGATTCAAGGCATCAAATTGTTGTTGGTTTGGAAATACTAATGCTTTCTGCAGGGATAATTAAATTAGAAAGTGATCAATAGCATTTTTCTAACCAATATATTGGGGAAAATATGAACTCTTTTAACATATCTTCATTGAAGAAGTAGTATGCTACTGCCAAATTCTTGGTCCAATACTTTGCTCAGAAATTTTTCTCTAAAGTAGATAAAAGAGCTATTCTTTTTGCCATTAAATATTTATTAACTCTCCAATTCTTAGTTTATTTAATCTATCTGACACCAAGTTGATTAAGGAATGTAATTACTTTGAATCTATTTTAGAAAATCTTAGAAATAAGCTTA
>SJYC01007199.1:0-18123 GCA_006408675.1 Madoqua kirkii
AAAAAAAAAAAAAAAGACTAAGCTATTAAAAATGGATTTAATCACACATATGCCCTTTGTTTTAATGGAAGATGCTTTAAACATTTCTATAAATAAAGACCATATACTCATTGAATTATTTGATAGTCATTGAAATTAGAGTAAACATATATGGGCTTCCACGGTGACTCAGCTGCTGTAAAATTTACCTAATATACAGGAGATCTAGGTTTGATCTCTGGGTTGGGAAGACTCCCTGATGGAGGGAATGGAAACCCACTCTTGCCTGGAGAATCCCCATGAACAGAGGAGCCTGATGGACCATGGTCCAGGGGTCACAAAGAGCTGGAAACAACTAGGTGACTAAGCACAGCACAGCACGGTGTAAATGGATATGCCAATAAATATTTTTGAAAGAAGATTGCAGGTTTAAATAAACAACTCCCATAAATATTTTATAACTGGATATTTTCTACCATGAAATCATAACAGTAACAGAATATATAATTCTGTAAAAGTCATAGCTAATAATGATTATTATAAACATTATAAAGGAAAGGTTCCCCTTTAATATCTTAAATTCATTCTAAACAGATAAGCTGATATACTGCTTTCCCTTTCAATTAAAACTTTTTTAAAGTTTAATAGGTTATTGATACACATTTCAGTAAAAAGTGATTCAGCTCATAGGCTCTCAAGCCATATTAACAAGCCATATGGTTTATAATTTGCATCTTTCAGAAGAAAAAACTATACAGTGTGTTTGCAAAGTAAATCATCTAAATAGAGTTATCTAGATACATTAAGTGAAATTTATGTTAATTTTCATCTCATCCATTTGACAGGGCTTATTCTATGTTTGCCTATGCAACTGATTCTGTGCTTTTGCATTCCTGACATAAGATAAAATGATATAATTTGGTAAATGTGAGGGAACAAATTCATACAGTTATAGTCTACTGAGGACCATAAAAAGTTGAAGAATTGATGTTTTTGAGTTATGGTGCTGGAGAAGACTCTCAAGAGTCCCTTGGACAGCAAGCAGATCAGTCAATTCTAAAGAAAATCAATCCTGAATATTTATTATAAGGACTGATGGTGAAGCTGAAGCTCCAGTACTTTAGCCACTGATGTGAAGAGCCAACTTATTAGAAAAAACCCTGAGGCTGGGAAAGATTGAGAGCAGGAGGAGAAGGGGACAACAGAGGATGAGATGGTTGGATGGCATCACTGACTCAATGGAAATGAATTTGAGCAAGCACTGGGAGATAGTGAAGGGTAGAGAAGCCTGGCTTGCTGTAGTTCATGTGGTCACATA
This sequence comes from Madoqua kirkii, assembly GCA_006408675.1. NCBI lineage: Eukaryota > Metazoa > Chordata > Mammalia > Artiodactyla > Bovidae > Madoqua > Madoqua kirkii. The sequence goes on from SJYC01007199.1 coordinate 1,298, forward strand.
GGCAGAACAGGACTTAGCTACTCAACAACAACAACAACAACAAATAGTCTATTGAACAGAACTGAGGATTTGAAGATCAATGACCATTTTCACTATTGTCTTTTCTACCTTTGAGATGTGTGATAACTCAGTTTAGCACCTCTCTCATGAAGTACTGGTTAGTTACTGACATAATAATCTACCACTAGATAAATACAGATGAAAAAATGGATTGGGAAAGGAAATGATTCAATATTGATGGAGATTTGAATGTAGGTGTGTGCTAAACCAGGTCTGGCTGTTTGCAATCCCATTGACTGTAGCTCGGTAGGGCCTTCTGCCCATGGAATTCTCCAGGCAAGAAAACTGAAGTGAGTCACCATGCCCTCTTCCTGGGGATCTTCTGGACCCAGGGATCTTCCTGATCTTCCCACGTCTCCTGTGTCTCCTTGCATTGACAGGTAGATTCTTTGCCACTGAGCCACCTGGGGAGCTCTGATAGGATTTTCTAAAATAATTTTTTTTTAATAAATGAACATGTGTACACCCATGGTGGATTCATGTTGATGTATGGCAAAACCAATACAATATTGTAAAGTGAAAAATAAAATAAAATAATAATAAAAAATAAAATGAAAAATAAATGAGTTATATATAATTATCTTATTTTTCTCACTGGTTTTACTGTTTCTAGTGCATTGGGTTATGATGGTATACAACATACTTAGTGTGAACAATTATCTGCTGAAATTTGGTAACATAAATATATTTCTAGTAACAGTATTAAAAATAATACCCTACTACTTATTATTTGCCCTTCTTGGTCAATACAAGTATAACATAAATTCCTAGAGATGCAATTCATGAGTTATAGAATATATATATTTTTTAAATTACTAAAGATTGGCCATTTCCCTCACTTCTGGACCCCCCAAAGAATCTGTAGAAAGAATTCAGAGCATCAGCAAATGCATTTGAGAGTCCTGGGCATTCTCATACTCCCTCAGCAATGTGTGCTATAAATTATTTGACTTTGCTATAATGACATTTTTCAAATTACATTTCATTGTTCTTTTAATTTACATTTACTTGACTATGACAAAATTTAAAGTCATGTTGTAAAATATCATGTGAAAATAATATAAATATTTTTATGTAAAGTTGTTGATATATAATTTAAAAATAATATCATTTTTAAAAGTGAAGTGCTTTGGAATTTGTAATTGTGTTATATCAAGAGATTTTCTAATATTGGTACCTTCTTATATTCACAATATAAACTCTATTTAATCATTTGTTATTTTTAAACTTTATTTCTGGATTTAATTTTTCAATATATTATCTTTGTATGTTTGCATGTAAGTCCATGAATAAAAGAATAACATCTCACAATAACTTTGGTTGGGGCATCAGTATTATATCCAATCTCAAAAATTACCTGAGGGACAGGAGACACTCTATAGTCTATTTGAAACTTCTTGTGCATCCATAACTATTTCAGAAAGAAAAAAATTTTCTAAATAAAGAATATAAAGAATGCAGTATCACTACATGCTGCAACATGAAAGAACACTTAATGTTGAGCAAAAGAAGCTGGATACAAAAAGTGAGTACAGCAAAATGTCATTACATGTTGGGTTCAGTTTGGGTAATGGTTATTAGCTAGTCCTTAAGCATTGCAGTAAATATATAAATTCCTTCTAAGTAAAGAATCCACCTTTCCACTTTCTGTTGTCGTATTGTCCCTATTTCCTTTTGCTACATTTTAGAATATTTTTAAACATATATTTAGTGCATATGGGCCATAACAGAAGTATGAAAAGCATAAGTATTTTGCTTTGCATTATACACAGATGTGAAAAATAAAAACATAACATCTAAATAGAAAGGAGCATTTACATGTAAATAAAACCTAGGCACATGCATTGGAAAGAGTAAAACACAGTTGTTTGTTGGTTTAAACATGATGAAAAATAAGTTGAACAAAAATTAAGTTGAACTAACAGTTTTCTTTAGTCAGTTTTTTATAGAGGGAGAAGCGCTTGGTTTCTTAGGCTGTGAAAGTTCCACTGAAGAATCACTGTGATGATTAAACAGAAAGTCTATGCAACAGTTTAAATGTAAGTCTATAGATAAATGATATTTCATCAGTCCTCCCATTCATGTAAAATATTAATTGACTTTTTATTACATGTCAGATAGTGAGGTTAGCATTTCTGACTTAAAAAAGAAACAAAGAAGCAAAATAAATTTGCTTTCCAACAGTCTACAGCTTAGTGGACAAAACACATAATATCTTTTAAAATAGCTTTGTTATTATTATTATTATTACCAAATAATTTACTTGAAATGGTCACACATACAAGATTACAGTAGTCATGCTGCTGCTGCTAAGTTGCTTCAGCCGAGTCCGACTCTATGCGACCCCATAGACGCAGCCCCCCAGGCTCCCCCCGTCCCTAGGATTCTCCAGGCAAGAACACTGGAGTGGGTTGCCATTTCCTTCTCCAATGCAGGAAAGTGAAAAGTGAAAGTGAAGTCCCTCAGTCGTGTCTGACTTGTAGCGACCCCATGGACTGCAGCTCACCAGGTTCCTCCATACCTGAGATTTTCCAGGCAAGAGAACCGGAGAGGGGTGCCATTGCCTACTCCGACAGTAGTCACAGGCAAGAGCAAAAGAAATTTCATTAGCTTACATCATATATAAAAATGGAAGAACTCAGACTAATGAGTAAGAGGATTACAGGTACTCCAAGCTTGGAGTCTATATAAATAAAAATCATTCTTTTCCCTTCCATCGTTTTGGAGGAAATCTCTCATTTTTTCCCCACTTACTGTGATACTGGAAACCCAAGATAAATAGCATTTAGGATTTAATGTGTGGTCAGCAACATAATGATATAAACTAAAACAGAAAAAGGTAAAAGTACAAAATTAATAAAGTAATGGAAAAAACTTTAGATGAGAAAGACCTGCCAGTGCAGGAGACAGAGCTAGGATCCATCCCTGAGTTGGGAAAGTCCCCTGGAAGAAGGCATGGCAAGCCACTCCAGTTTTCTTGCCTGGAGAATCCCACCGACCAAGGAGCCTGGCAGGCCCCTAGGGTCACAAGCAGTCAGACATGACTGAAGTGACAGAGCATGCAAGTTTATGTAGCTTCCATCTACCAGAACTGCCTTTTAGGAAATCACGGTGGTTCCCATGCTCACCAATGGTTATGCAGCAATAGCTACATAGCAATTTCCTACATTAAGAATTGTCCAATATTATATTTTTCAGGACACTGAGCTCTGATTTTTGGGTGATTATTAAAATGTCTGATAGTAAATATTTTGAAGATGAAAATGGATGGAAATAAATAAAAATACCAGATGAAGATAGTTGAATTTTAATAGAAAGTCCCCCAAAAGAGAATTGCTTAATCCAAGTAGTAACTAAATGGGTCCCTAAAAAGGAAAATATCTGAAAGGAAATGGAATTCTTTTGCCTCTAGAGGAGGTCATGGCAACCCACTCCAATACCATTGTCTGGAGAATTCCATGGACTAGGAGCCTAGGAGGATAGAGTCCAATGGGTCCCTAAGAGTTAGACACGACTGAAGCAACTGAGCATGCATGGGGTTCTTTTGCAAAATGACTAGACCTCAAAATAATAGATCAGCTTCTCTGCCTTCACAACGTAGATGGGTGATTCTGGAAGTGGAGATATACCAATTTCCATAGAAAGTGATTGTTCACTGAAAGGTTCACTTCTCTTCAAAACAGCATTTCATTGAGTGTGTGCGGTGTGTGTGTGTTTGTGGTGTGGAGAAGGAGAGGGAATGGTGATTATGTGTCTTTCCCAAAATTAAAGTGTAAGTCCACATGTGTAAAATCTTTAAGTGTGTAGTAACGTTTTTATTGGGGCCTCCCTGGGGCCCAGTGGTAGAGTCTGCCTGCTATGCAGGAGACTCAGAAGATATGAGTTCTATTCTTGGGTTGGGAAGATCCCTTGGAAAAGGAAATGGCAACCCATTCCAGTATTCTTGCCTGGAGAATCCCATGGACAGAGGAGCCTGGTGGGCTATAGTCCATGGGGTTGCAAAGAGTTGGACACAACTGAGCACACATACACAATTTGTTTATCAATTTTCCTAATCTGTGGATGGCTGAGTGAGTATTCAGAGTTGTTGCAAGATCATGACTTGCTCATGTTTTAAATTAATTTCTAATATTTTAAATAAATATGCATAAGAGAAAGCTATTGATTTGGGGATTTTAGTCACCTGACCATATTTTTTCCTACTAAAAACAAATTTAAAATAATTTTTAAGGAAGATATACCTAGTTATTGGATATTTATTATGAAACAAATTCAGTAAATAAGTGTGAAAATATCAGGGGCAGTTATACCCCCAATTCTGCCTGCATAGTTTTATAATTAAAACAATTTGAGCTATAAATAGGTAGGATAAAATAAAAAGATGTGCCAAAATCTAGAAGCTAGCTATAACATCTAAAATGTGAGAGTAGAAGTTCCATAAACCTTTCCAGACAGTTATCCCATTCTGAGCTTTGAGAAATAACCCTGAAATAATTACAGAAATACTCCTGTAAATTGAAACAAAGCAAAAATTTTTACAGCATCAACCTGCTGCTTCACATTGTGGCCTTGGAGTAATGAAAGGGCAAGATCAGTGATCATCTATCTCCATAATTTCACTAACAATTGACAAATACAATTTAGAAACTGCCAAAAAGTGAAATTGATCTTGTTCTTGGCAAAAATTGTATCTATCTGTTTAGATTTCTCTACTCTGTTATGATAGCAACAATGATAAAGAATTCATTCACATCCATCAATAAGAGTATGAAAACACTACTTTGTAGATGGTTTGATTCAATTTACAGAACAGAAATCCCATTTAAATGATATATCTTGGAGAGAACTGAGATATTCTCTAATATTACATTTTTTTCTTTACTACATGCAGCTACAGTTTTTGAAGCAACCGTAGTTAAGGTATACATAGTTGTTTGAAAAGTTTGAATATGCTTAGAGTCCCTATGCGGAGAAGGCAATGGCACCCCACTCCAGTACTCTTGCCTGGAAAATCCCATGGACCGAGGAGCCTGGTAGGCTGCAGTCCATGGGGTCGCTGAGAATCGGACACGACTGAGCAACTTCCCTTTCACTTTTCACTTTCCTGCATTGGAGAAGGAAATGGCAGCCCACTCCAGTGTTCTTGCCGGGAGAATCGCAGGGACGGGGGATCCTGGTGGGCTTCCGTCTATGGGGTCCCACAGAGTGGGACACGACTGAAGTGACTTAGCAGCAGCAGCAGCAGCAGCAGAGTCCCTTTGAGGTAACGCTAACTCTTCTGAAATTTTTCCGAAATGTTAAACTCATAATATTTTTCATGGATATTTGAAACAAACAGTGTAATAATGCAGATTTAGGATTTTAAAATATAGAACATTTTTAAAGTCTTTATTGAACTTGTTACTGTATTATTTCTGTTTTAGGTTTTGTTTTTTTGGCCAAGAGACATGTGCAATCTTCTCTCTCAGACCAAGAACCTGTATACCCTTGCAATGGAAGGCAAAATTTTAACCACTGGGTCACCAGGGAAGTCCCTGTAATAATGTAGTATTATACATTATTTTGGAAAGATAAATTTCAGACATATGCATAAAAAATTATGCAAATTACATTCTATTAGTAAAGTTGGAGGTTGATGCTTAAGTCAGCTTATTATTGTCATGCTACCAGCTGGTAGAATTGGATTATTGGTAGAATATCTGTTAGTAATGCTACTATAGTAATAGTAGCATTGTAGTATTTAGTAGCATTTTGATCTCAAACACTAACTTCATCTCTGTGCTACAATATTTTGTGTACTAAGAAGAAGGAAATATTAAGTTCTAATCATTTTACCAGGGTTGATACTTTTCTAATTGAAGTTAAAAATAAATGTGACTTTGCATCCTCTAAAGACAAATAGGAGCTGTTTTATGTCCTGCATAATGGGAAAATAAAGTCTCTACCCATTGACTACAATTTTCTTTTATGTTAGATTCTTTGTGTGTTATCTGATAGCAAATAAACTTTTTGGTCATTTTTAGTTTACAGGCTACTTTTTTAGAATAGTTATAAGTTTACAAAAAATTGAGTAAAGAGTACAAAGAATTTTCAGAATACCGCTTTTCTCCAGTACATACACATACACACAGTTAGCCTCAGTATTAACATCTTGCGGTAGTATGGTAGGTTTCTTATACGTCATGAACCAATATTGATACAATATTACTAACTAGAACTTATAGCTATAGTAGGGTCACTCTATACACATTATTGGACCTTGAAAGATGTATAATGATGTATTTCTGCCATTACAATATTACATAGAAGTATATTATTGCACCAAATACCTTATATTTCACCTGTCAGCCTACCTTTCCACATCACCAACCTACTGAAAACCACTGATCATTTTCTCTTTTTCCTTTTCTAGATATCATATAATTGGAATCATAGTACTTATCCTTTTTGGATTAGCTACTTTCACTTGGCAATATGTATTTAAATTTCATCCATGGGTTTTCCTGGCTTGATAGTTCATCTCTCTTTTTGCCACTTTATTTTTTTAACAGAAGGATAATTGTTTTACAGAATTCTATGGTTTTCTGTCATACATTGACAAGAAACAGCCATAGGTACACCTATGTCCCGTCCTTCATGAACCTCCCTCCCGTCTCCCTCTCCATCCCACCCTTCTAGACTATCACAGAGCCCCAGTCTGAGTTCCCTCCCTGAGTCACACAGCAAATTCCCATTGACTATCTATTTTATATATGGTATCGTAAATTTCCATGTTACTCTCCATACATCTCATCCTCACTCACCTTCCCTCTGCTCTTGTCCATAGGTCTGTTCTCTACGTCTGCTTCTCCATTGTTTCTCTGAAAATTAACTCATCGGTACCATCTTTCTAGGTTCCATATATAGGCATTAGTATCTGATATTTACATTTATCTTTCTGACTTACTTCACTCTGTATAATATTGTCTGGATTTATCACAGCTTGTCTAACACACACCTGCTGAAGGACATTTTGGTTGCTTTCAAGTTTCAAAAAATTTTGTATGATGCTGTTATGTTTCCTGCTTACAAAAAATATGGGATATATTGAACTCAGTGATTGTTTTTACTTTTTAAAAATATTTTAAGCCAAATGTCTCTTGTTTTTAAACCAAACAAATTAATACCACTGAAAGTGTTAGAATTATGTAAACTAATACCTAGTGTAGTCTTTCATACAAGGTTCTCTACCTTAACAGAGCTTCCTTCAAGAGTAACCATACATCAGAACTCTCTGATCTACACAGAAACTCTAAGATATTTAATTAATGTTATGATAAGATGCTTAAAAGGACAAGAATATTTTTTACTACATAAAAGCATAATACTACTACAAGAAATGGGTGTCATGGTATTATAATAGGAAGAAGAGACTCTTGAGGCTACCATAAAATTCTAAACTATTACATTTTACTTAACTTCTCGGTATTACAAAAGTACTTAAGTATTGTACTGTGGGAAATTGAATTCATTTTGTCATAAAAGTAGTAGTAGTTTAAAGGAAAATATTATGCCACAGGAAACTACCTGTAATCCTGTACCAGTATAGGAGTGTCTCTAGGCTTATTGTTGTTGTTGTTTTTTAATTGCTAGGTTGTGTCTGACTCTTTTGGAACCACACGAACTGTAGCTGGCCAGACTTTTCTGTCCATGGGATTTCCAAGGTACGAATATTGCAATGGGCTTCCATTTTTTTTTTTTTTTTTCCCAAGAGATCTTCTTGACTCAGGGATCAAACCTATGCCTCCTGCACTGGCGGGTGAGTTTTTTACCACTAAGCTACCAGGGAAGGCCACCACATTTATTACCCTAAAATAAGTTATTCTAGATCTTTTGTGGATCCGCTCAGTGCAGTTCAGTTGCTCAGTCATGTCTGACTCTGAAACCCCATGGACTGCACCATGCCAGGCTTCCCTGTCCACCCAACTCCCAGAGTTTACTCAGACTCATGCCCATCGAGTTGGTGATGCCATCCAGCCATCTCATCCTCTGTTGTCCCCTACTCCTCTTGTCTTCAATCATTTCTAGCATCAGAGTCTTTTTCAAGGAGTCAGTTCTTTGCATCAGGCGGCCAAAGTACTGGCGTTTCAGCTTCAGCATCAGTCCTCATGATGCTTTAGTGGACCCACTAAACCAGAGTTCTCCCAGCAAAATCTTAAAAAAATTTTGTAATTCATTTTTAAACTCTTTTTTGGTCTTTCTCATGCTAAAATATTAGCTCCACAGCTTCCCAGGCTTTCCTGAAATAGAGAATTCAATATGATTTCTCCAAGCCTGACTATCGTAAGATTTCTGGATAATGAGTAAAAGTCCACAAAGTCATCATAAAAGAGAAAGCTGTATAGTATTATAAATTATTGCTGAGAAAATAAATAAATAATGCCTTGAAAAATATGTGTATGGAACACACACTTTGTGCATATAATAGTGCGTATATATACTACAAAGCACATGCATACATAAATAGAAATACATATACATACACAAGGTGTATTTAAACTCTGACAGTTTTATGAAAGCTGCCATTTCTGTTAGATTGCAAAGTGGTCACAAGCTTGCTCCATTGTTGCAACCATGCTATTGCACTGTAATAGTGTGGATCCAGGACTTCCCCGGTGGCTCAAACAGTTAAGAATCCACCTGCAGTGCAGGAGCCTCAGGAGACAGGATTGGATCCCTGGGTTGGGAAGATCCCCTTGAGGGAGGGTATGGCAACCCATTCCAGTATTCTTGCCTGGAGAATCCCATGGCCAGATAAGCCTGGTGGGCTATAGTCCACAGGGTCTCAAAGAGTTGGACATGACTGAAGCAACTGAGCAAGCATGCATTGTAGGTCCTGCCAATAGGAAGTATAGTCTTTCCATCTGCCCTTTGACTTTGACCTCGTGGTGAGGCTTGTTTTGGCCATGAGACATTACAAATTTTGAAATGAAAATCCAGGCTTGAAAAGTATACATAAGCATGGCGTTCTTTCTGCCATTTGGAATCCTGAGACTACCATGGGACATCATAGGAAGAAACCCAGGCTAGCCTCCTGGTTGACAAGGACACACGAAGAGCAGAAATGAGTTGTCACAGCACAACCCTCTATTAAATCAGGCCACCAGCTGTGGAATAGTTGCATGAGGCCATACTGGAACATTTAACAGCCAGGTGACTCATCAGCTGGCAGTGGAGGCCCTAGAGAACCCAGCAGCAATCAGCTGAGCCGGCTGAACAGAATCACGCAGCTGAGCCACAGAATTATGGGCTAAATAAAGTGATTTTACTTTGAGCCACTAAGTTTGTATTGGTTTACAATGCAGGGAATTCTGACTGATCTACTCATGATGCTTTTATACCTTGTAAACGTATAGTCCATTGTACCACTTCTTTTTAAAGTTTGAATTATAACAGGGATAGTGTGAAGCTAACAGTTTGCATGAATAAAGAAATAGGTTTATTACTTTTTAATATAAATTGAGTTATTTTAATTGGAAGTTAATTACTTTACAATATTGTATTGGGTTTGCCATACATCAACATGAATCCGCCATGGGTGAACACGTGTTCCCCATCCTGAACCTCCCTCCCTTTTCCCTCCCTGTACCATCCCTCTGGGTTGTCCCAGTGCACCAGCCCCAAGCATCCAGTATCATGCATTGAACCTGGACTGGTGATTCATTTCATATGTGATATTATACATGTTTCAGTGCCATTCTCCCAAATCATCCCACCCTCTTCCTCTCCCACAGAGTCCGAAAGACTATTCTGTACATCTGTGTCTCTTTTGTTGTCTTGCAAAAGGGTTATCGTTACTATCTTTCTAAATTCCATATATATGCGTTAGTATACTGTATTGGTGTTTTTCTTTCTGACTTACTTCACTCTGTATAATAGGCTTACTATTAATAATATGCCAGAGTGCACTGTAGAAGAATTAGAAAGCTTTGGATTCAGCAGATCCCAGACTTTTTGGCACTAGGGACTGGTTTCATGGAAGACAATTTTTCCACAGACAAAGTTGGGGTGGGGATGGTTTTGGATGATTCAAGCACATTACATTTATTGTGCACTTTCTTTTGTTTATTATTATATCAACTCTACCTCAGATCATCAAATGCTAGATCCCAGAGGTTGAAGACTTCTGGTCTAATGGTTTTGTAAATATATACTCAAAAAGCATTTCTTTCACACTCTCCTGCAGTAATAAAACAGTTTTGTGGTATTTAAATTATTTCATGCATTTTTTGCTTATGGTTCTTCAGTGAGTTCCTAAAGTGTTCCTCATTTTGCTTTCTGATTGTTTGAGGTCTATTGTGATTATTTGGCCCCTCTTATTTAATGTTTTTTATTTCAAAACATATGATCTTATCATTTTATATGAAAAATTTCTCTAGTGTTTACACATATTTTTAATTAATAATTTTATGATATGCTGGTTATGTTTCAATATGAATATATGCCTTTATTTTACTTTTATATTGAGATGTAATTGATATATAGCATTATATTAGTTTTGAAGGCACCACATAATGATTTGATTTTGTATATTTTTAGAAATGATCACCACAGTAAGTCTGGTGAACATCCATCACCACACATAGTTATAGCATTTTTACTTGTGGTGGTAACTTTTAAGATCTACTCTCCTAACAACAGTCAAATGTATAATACAGTATTACTAACTATAGTCACTATGCTGTACACGATCTCTTGAGGACTTATATTTTTATAACTGGAAATTTGTGTCTTTTGGTTACCTCTTGTGTCTAGCAACCATCAGTCTATTCCCTGTATCTATTAATATGTGTTTTGGTTTTCTCTTGTTTGTTTCTTTCTTCTTAGATCCCACATATAAGTTAAATTATACAGCTTTTGTCTTTCTCCACTTGACTTATTTCACATTGCATAATGCCCTCATGGTCCATCCATATGGTCACAAAATGGCAAGTTTTCCATTTTATGGTTGAATAACATTCCACTATGTGTGTATATCACATTTCCTTTATCCATTAATAGAAAGAGATGGTTTCATATCTTGGCCACTATAAATGAGGCTGCAAATATGTGTGTTCATGGTGCATGTATCTTTATCAAGTTACTGTTTTTATTTTCTTAGGAAAATAAAGATTTTATAATTTTCAAAGAAATTGAAATCATAGATCTCAACATAGTGCCTTCTGAAACCTGGCATTCTGCATATGATGATATTCAGAAAATTGCACTGCATGCAGTTTTAACCTCTAGTAAAACAAGAACTTACATGTTCGTATTTATTTACTCCTTGGGAGAAAAGTTATGACCAACCTAGACAGCATATCGAAAAGCAGAGACATTACTTTGCCAACAAAGGTCCATCTAGTCAAGGCTATGGTTTTTCCAGTAGTGATGTATGGATGTGAGAGTTGGACTGTGAAGAAAGCTGAGTGCTGAAGAATTGATGCTTTAGAACTGTGGTTTTGGAGAAGACTCTTGAGAGTCCCTTGGACTGCAAGGAGATCCAACTAGTCCATCCTGAAGGAGGTCAGCCCTGAGATTTCTTTGGAGGAAATGATGCTAAAACTGAAATTCCAGTACTTTGGCCACTTCATGAAGACTTGAATCATTGGAGAAGACTCTGATGCTGGGAGGGATTGGGGGCAGGAGGAGAAGGGAACGACCAAGGATGAGATGGCTGGATGGCATCACTGACTCGATGGACGTGAGTCTGAGTGAACTCCAGGAGATGGTGATGGACAGGGAGGCCTGGCGTGCTGCGATTCATGGGGTCACAAAGAGGCAGATATCACTGAGCGACTGAAGTAAACTGAACTGAACTGAACTGAACTGAAAACAAGAACAAAGTTGGGTTTGTTTTTTTTTTCACTTTTACTTCTGTTGACATTTTTAAAATAATTTTCATCAGAGTGATACATACCCCTGATAGCATATCATTTGCACTTAGAAGAGTTTGTCATGAAACAGTCTCCTTGTATTCTGAATTATTCAGTGCAATTATGTCTAACCAGTGTGGAATAAAATCCCCAGATTTTTGCAGCTTAACATAAAAAATGTTGTTCACTGCTCTTTCAAAGACTGATTCTCAGTAGAATTGCTGGGGGAGTAGAACCTCCTTTAAGTGGTTCTTGCTTTAGATAGGAGAAAATGTGAGCTGTTCGTGGCCAGGAGGCCTGCTTCCCTCTGTTCACATTTTGTTGGTAAAAATTAGTTACATGTTACCAAATGGAGACATAAAGATTTGATTATTGTCTTATTTACACACACAGGCTGAAAATGAGTAAGTTTGGTAGACAAATAACATTATCTCTGCAAAACTCTCTTTGCCCATTTTGCGCCCATCTCCTCAAAGGCAAATGCTTAAAATTTGTTTATGTTTACTGAACACATTTAATCCATTTTTTTTCTATCTGTCAATGTAAGAAAATTTGCATTTACTTCTTCCTATAAAACATAGCCTCAACTTTAAAATCTACAAAAAACTTTATTTCAATCAACCATTAACAAAAGTTCACTCTTTCTTGAGAGTAGGCTTTGCTCACAATGTTCCCAGTTTCTGTCAACAATATTTTATATTAGTATTTTCAAGGATGTTATGAGTTTTCATGTTCTGCCTTCAAAAATCCTTTTTCTAATTCTATGTCTCTAGGTTGTAAGATCATGAAGCTACAGAATTTTCTCATTGTCATTAGAAAATTATGCTTAATGATGTACTAAGTAATTTAAATATTCTAGTTTCATCTATATGTAGCAAAGGTTGCTTGTGTGCAGCTCATTCCACTGCGGGTGGAGAGCAGGAGGGTATACGTTAAACCTTGGACTGGCAAATAGAGGCCTGGGGTGGGGGGTCAGTGTGCCTCAATTTTCTCCCCAATAACAAGGGAATTTTTATAATATTTCAAAACTGAGGGGGCTTCCTTGGTGGTTAGACAGTAAAGAAGCCGCCTGCGATGCAGGAAATGTGAGTTCGATCCCTGGGTCAGAAAGATTTCCCTGGAGAAGGAAATAGCAACTCACTCCAGTACTCTTGCCTGGAGAATCCCTGGGACAGAGGAGCCTGGTGGGCCACAGTCCATGGAATCACATAGTCAGACATGACTGAGAAACTCACACACACACACACACACACACACACACACACACACACACATTATCAACATATAGACACTCAAATATTACTACCCTTCGTTTCAAAAACAAATATTTTGATATTATTGTAGCACTCCAATCTCATCCCATTTTTTTGTTTTGATCTCTATTTAAACTAATTTTAATGCATAAATACTTTCATTAAATTTTTTCATTTTTGAACATTCTGGGTTTTTTTTTTTTTTGTATCTTTACTATCACTATTTTTCTGTCTTCAATCATACTTGATGTTTTGTCAAATGACTTAGTTCTTAGAATCTCACTATTGACTGTCTCTGCATAATTTGAAGATCTCCACTAGGCTACTGCAAGTATTTGTCCTGTTCTCTATACTTAGAGTCATTGTGTCCTGGGCCACGTGTCTTCTATATTCACCTCCTCCCCCACTGAAATAGCACACCAACACCATTTGTCTAGAGCTAAAACAAAGTTCATCAGAAGACAATTTTCTTTCTCACTTATGTATGAAAGCATCTATTATGACTTTACAGCTGATTAATAATTTAGCTCAGAAGAGAATTTAAATGTGGCCTCCAAACACCTTTTTCCTCACACAATTGAGAGCAAGATTCCAGTATCTGTGAAGTCCATTGTTTCCAGTTGCTATTTTTAATCTCTCTATTAGGAAATGTTTCCCCTTCTCTTTCTTTTAGTTTAAGTTCTTTATTATTTGATTTTAAAATTCTATAAATGTATGTATGGATATGAACATTTTTTACTTACTCTGTTCATCTTAAAATTAGCTCTTTTATGTCATCTAAGATTGAAAGTAAAATTTCTTCTATAATTTCTTTCATAAGTGATTCTCATCCATTTTCTCTCCTTTCTTTTTATATCTTTTATTGAATACACTGTGAAAATTTCCAGGGTCATTATTTTTACCTCATCTTTATTTGTTCTTTAAAGTGCATGTATAATCCTCTTTCCCATCCTATTTGATTCAGGATTGAGTGTCTTTCACATTTCCTTGTTGCACATCAAGGAAATGTATCTTGTGTCTACGATCTAATTTTCATGGCTTACATCAAAACAAATTGTAGAGTCTTTTCTTCAAAAAGAAAAGAAGTGTCATTAAATGTTCCCAAATATAACATTTTTCCCATTTTCGGTTTCTTTCCTGAGAGAGACCATGTGTCATGTGTTTTTATCTGTTACCTAATGTCATGCTCCTCGCATTGGATGACACTTAGGATACTTGCAAAGTGAATCATTTCATTGTTTAGTCACTAAATTGTGCCCAACTCTTTGCTACTCCATTGACTGTAGCCCACCAGGCTCCTGTATCCATGGAATTCTCCACACAAGAATACTGGAGTGGGTTGTCATTTCCTTCTCAAAGGTGAGTATGGACACCGTGTCCCTGATACTGGTCCATAAATTGCCCCCTCCTGAGATGGGGAAATCAATCAGGTTTTCTCAGTATTCAGAGCTTCAGTCAGAGGCAAGTGGATGATGCCTATGGTTTTGAAAATTCTTCACTAGGACATTCCTAGTTTTAGAGATGGGTAAAAGACTCACACCCAGTGAATCACATAAGCCAGAGCATACTCTGGGCTTCCAGGCCAGGGCAAGAAGGGATTTCACCATATCCTTCTCTGAAAAATGGATGCAAGGTCATGAAAATGGCCGTGGCTTAGGCTTCTGGAAAAGAAGCTTCCTTCCTGTTGTACTGAAGCTACTTGAAAGATACTCACTTATCTGGATAGCATGTCATGTAAACGTGACAAGAGAAACTGCTGCTACAGCCAGAGAAAGTAGCTAGAGAATAAGAACATGCACAGAGGAGAACAAAACTATAGCCACAGAGAAAGAGGCTGTACTCTTTTTAAGGAGATTTCATTTCTTATTTCATTCTGGATGTTTCAGATACAAAAGCAAGCACATTTTTAATAGAAATTATTAGATTTCCTCCTATGTGCAATTCAGTTCAGTTCAGTCACTCAGTTGTGTCTGACTCTTTGCAACACCATGAGTTGCAGCATGCCAGGCCTCCCTGTCCATCACCAACTCCAGGAGTTCACTGAGACTGATGTCCATCGAGTTAGTGATGCCATCCAGCCATCTCATTCTCGGTCATTCCCTTCTCCTCTTACCCCCAATCCCTTCCAGCATCAGAGTCTTTTCCAATGAGTCAACACTTCACATGAGGTGCCCAAAGTACTGGAGTTTCAGCTTTAGCATCATTCCTTCCAAAGGAATCCCAGGGTTGATCTCCTTCAGAATGGACTGGTTGGATCTCCTTGCAGTCCAAGGGACTCTCAAGAATATTCTCCAACATCACATTTCAAAAGCATCAGTTCTTTGGCACTCAGCCTTCTTCACAGTCCAACTCTCACAGCCATACATGACCACAGGAAAAACCATAGCCTTGACTAGACGGACCTTAGTCGGCAAAGTAAGGTCTCTGCATTTTGATATACTGTCTAGGTTGGTCATAACTTTTATTCCTAGGAGTAAATATCTTTTAATTTCATGGCTGCAGTCACCCTCTGCAGTGATTTTGGAGACCCAAAAATAAAGTCTGAAACTGTATTCACTGCCTCCTCATCTATTTCCCATGCAGTGATGGTACCAGGTGCCATGATCTTCGTTTTCTGAATGTTGAGCTTTAAGCTAACTTTTTCGCTCTTCTCTTTCACTTTCATCAAGAGGCTTTTTAGCTCCTTTTCACTTTCTGCCATAAAGGTGGTGTCATCTGCATATCTGAGGTGATTGATATTTCTCCCGGCAATCTTGACTCCAGGTTGTGTTTCTTCCAGTCCAGCATTTCTCATGATGTACTCTGCATATAAGTTAAATAAGCAGGATGACAGTATACATCCTTGATGTACTCCTTTTCCTATTTGGAACCAGTCTGTTGTTCCACGTCCAGTTCTAACTGTTGCTTCCTAACCTGCATACAGATTTCTCAAGAGGCAGGTCAGGTGGTCTGGTATTCCCATCGCTTTCAGAACTGTCCACAGTTTATTGTGATCCAAGGCTATGGTTTTTCCTGTGGTCACGTATGGATGTGAGAGTTGGACTGTGAAGAAGGCTGAGTGCCGAAGAATTGATGCTTTTGAACTGTGGTGTTGGGGAAGACTCTTGAGAGTCCCTTGGGCTGCAAGGAGATCCCACCAGTCCATTCTAAAGGAGATTATTAACCCTGGGTGTTCTTGAAAGGAACGATGCTAAAGCTGAAACTCCAGTACTTTGGCCATCTCACGAGAAAAAGTTGACTCATTTGAAAAGACTTTGATGCTGGGAAGGATTGGGGGCAAGAAGAGAAGGGAGTGACAGAGGATGAGATGGCTGGGTGGTACCACTGACTCGATGCATGTGAGTCTGAGTGAACTCTGGGAGTTGGTGATAGACAGGGAGGCCTGGAGTGCTGCGACCCATGGGGTTGCAAAGATTCAGACATGACTGACTGAACTGAATTGAAATGATAGAGCATCTCCAAAACTATCTGTCCACCTTTGTTTCATATGCCTTCTTTCAATATCTTTCTTTGTATCTTAAGGGGGATTTTTAAATATATAATTTAATTCATAACCCATTTCTTTTTCTTTAAAATATAAATTCCATGTTTAGTTTTTTTAGATTTCTTTTTACTTAAT
>SJYC01007200.1:0-11220 GCA_006408675.1 Madoqua kirkii
AGCCCATGGGGTTGCAAGATTCAGACATGACTGACTGAACTGAATTGAAATGATAGAGCATCTCCAAAACTATCTGTCCACCTTTGTTTCATATGCCTTCTTTCAATATCTTTCTTTGTATCTTAAGGGGGATTTTTAAATATATAATTTAATTCATAACCCATTTCTTTTTCTTTAAAATATAAATTCCATGTTTAGTTTTTTTAGATTTCTTTTTACTTAATTTTTATTCTTATTTTACTTTATCTTGATTGTTGTTTTACTTTATCATATTCTTAAGGAATGCATTTCCCACAGTATGAGATATTTGAATGTTCAGTTGAATTTAAATTTAGCTTTCTGTAATTTTTCATTCTTCTAAAATATTTTTGTTTCCTTCTGTTCAGTTTTCTATTGTTTATTTGTTTTGGTTTAGCTGTTATTGTTCATACTTAGGATTCTCTTTTAAGCATGAGGATATTTAATATTCCTCAATTCATGTATTAAGCCCAGAAATGGCATAGATTTAATTTTTTCTTCCCTGTTAAGTAAGCAGATCTGTTATAGGCAGACCATCCCTATCAGTAAAAATTCTGTGCACTTTCTAGCTATCACTTTGGGAAAATAACTTCAAAGTTTACTTTCAGATGAGGAGACTTGGATGCTGTTGGATTATGGATATTCACTAATGACACCAGAAATGCTAATATATGGATGTCTTATCTACTGGCTAATATATGTCTTATCTACTGGCGTTCACATCGACATTAGATTGTCTGGGAATGATGCAGACTCCCTATTCTCTATACTGCTAGTAATAGGGTACAGTACCACTGATTGGAGAAGGCTTTTTAATACAGGTTCTGAGTTGATCCCTTTGGTTTTAAAATAAAGTTTATTGCAAATGTCCCCTCCCTTCTGACTCTGAGCCCAGAATCTCTCTGACTCTTCTTGGGTTGACTTTTGTTTCCTTTTATTGGGCTACATTGAACAATATTCTTTTCTCTGACTTTGATGCTTATTTCTATTTTATCCGTACTCTAAATCTAGTCTCTCTCTGAATACTCTAAAATCTTTGTTTTTGAACTCCTTCCTCCTTATTATGTGTTTATTCCTTCTTCTATTTTTAGAACCCTATGCCATCATGGGAATTAGAGAAAACAAAGGAATATTCTTAGTCTGGCATATTGAACCTTAAGCCCTACATTGAATTTCAATACCCTATCACATTGATTTTTTATTGCACAATTCTAAATGAAATAGAATGCCTATGCAACAATTGGTTGCTTAAATAATTCAGTAATGAATTTTGATTTGTTAAATTTAGCCTAAAAAAAACTAAATAAATACAGATTTTAGCATTCTTCATCTGTTTCATTTGTATGTTACCTGCAGTTTAGTGTATATGCATTACAATATTGTGTGTGCCTCTTTAGTTGTGAGAAAGAATTACTAACCTATATCCAATAGCTTATATAAATACACAGTAAGATACCATTTGGTTATATAAAAATGATGTGGCCCAGCAGACACTTATAAACCACAATACCTCTAGAGTAATATTAAAGATCATGTTCCTTTCCTAAGAAATGGATGGAAGTTTAATGAAGCATATGGATGGCACTTGCCCTTCTTCTAGAAATTAATATGATTTCTCTGCTATAATAATCTTATAAGCATGCATTCTCATGCATCCATGATGTGGTAAAAAAATTATTTTAATCCTTATTTTTTCTCAAGTAAGAAAAATGGCAAATTGTTACATGTCAGCCAGAAATTCATGACAATCAACAAGTTTTGTTCAAAATTAACATTCAAGATAGTATGGAAATAATAGAGAAAATTCTATTAAATAAAGTGCCCTTTTCAGTCTCAATTAGGTTATGTTCCTTTAGGGAAATAAAAAGAACACAGTTATATTTCTATTAGCTCTTGATATTCAGCTCAGTTCAGTCACTCAGTCATGTCTGACTCTGCAACTCCATGAACTGCAGCACACACTGACTCCCTGTCCAACACTAAATCCCAGAGTCCACCCAAACCCATGTCCATTGAGTTGGTGATGCCATCCAATCATCTCATCCTCTGTCCTTCCCTTCTCCTTCTGCCTTCAATCTTTCCCAGCATCAGGGTCTCTTCAAAGGAGTCAGCTCTTCACATCGTGTAGCCAAAGTATTGAAGTTTCAGCTTCAGCATCAGTCCTTCCAATGAACACCCAGGATGGATCTGCTTTAGGATGCACAGGTTGGATCCCCTTGCAGTCCAAGGGACTCTCAAGAGTCTTCTCCAACACCACAGTTCAAAGCATCAATTCTTTGGTGCTCAGCTTTCTTCACAGTCCAATTCTCACTTCCATACATGACCACTGGAAAAACCATAGCCTTGACTAGATGGACCTTTGTTGGCAAAATAATGTCTCTTCTTTTTAATATGCTGTCTGGGTTGATCATCACTTTCTTTCCAAGGAGTAAGAGTCTTTTAATTTCATGGCTTCAATCACCATCTACAGTGACTTTGGAGCCCAGAAACATAAAGTCAGCCACTGTTTCCACTCTTTCCTCATCTGTTTACCATGAAGTAATGGGACCAGATGCCATGATGTTTGTTTTTCTGAATATTGAGATTTAAGCCATCTTTTTCACTCTCCTCTTTCACTTTCATCAAGATATTACACATCTTTTAATGTAATAAATGCATTTTCAGAAGTATGCTATTTAAAGAGTTTATATAGTGATTCACTTATTAGACCAATCAACACATAAACACTTCTAGAGTCAATTAATGTAAATAGATGATAAACTACTTGGTAATTCCACCGTAAGCTTGGTTTTGTTCCTCTCTTACAGACTTAACCTAATATCCTTCTTTATTACAGGCCTTTGACTTTATCAATTACATAAGCTCAGATCTTTCCATCTTAAAAGTCAAAGTCCATCTTTTTCACTCTCCTCTTTCACTTTCATCAAGATATTACACATCTTTTAATGTAATAAATGCATTTTCAGAAGTATGCTATTTAAAGAGTTTATATAGTGATTCACTTATTAGACCAATCAACACATAAACACTTCTAGAGTCAATTAATGTAAATAGATGATAAACTACTTGGTAATTCCACCGTAAGCTTGGTTTTGTTCCTCTCTTACAGACTTAACCTAATATCCTTCTTTATTACAGGCCTTTGACTTTATCAATTACATAAGCTCAGATCTTTCCATCTTAAAAATCAAAGCAAGCACCAGTCTATGTTCAATACAGGATACAGGATGCTTGGGGCCGGTGTATGGGATGAACCGGGGAGATGGGCAGGGAAGGGAGGTGGGAGGGGCTTTAACATGGGGAGATCGTCTACACCTGTGGCTGATTCATGTCAATGTATGGCAGAACCAATACAGTACTGTGAAATGGAATAAGCATTAAACAAAAATTTAAAGAAAATAAAAAATAAAAAAAAATCAAAGCAAGTATTCTCTCTATTAACATCCCTCTTTAATTTCCATTGTAGACTGTATTATAAATAGAAGGTTTTATATTCTCTGTGTACATTTTTGTGCTCCAAGTTACACTTTTACTCCACCCATTATTTTCACTAAAGTTAAATCAAAGTTGAAACAAACTCAAACCAGTGTCTCACGTATTCTCTAAGAGATCTAATTTCCTCTCCTTCAATAACTATCATAGTAAGGGTTATAGACTCCAGGTCTTTATTTCTGGTTCACCATCTATGTGGATTTATAAAAACCTAAATGCAATGCTTCCTTCCATGTCTCTCAAAACACCACGAAAGTGACAACTACAAATTTACCTTTCTTATTTTTATTGAAAATCTTAGTACACTTTTGCATTGTTATGAGCAACTTTCACATTATACTATAAAGTACTTGAGGAAAGAGGGGTTTTTATTTCAGTGAATATGTATTCAACGTTTTAAAATACTTCATATATTGTCTAATTTGATACTGGCTGATAATGTTTAATGCTGCATTATCTGCTATAATAATGATGAAATGCTGGTAATGATGATAAAAGTACATATGTTACATGAATGTTACCATTTATAAAACACTTTCACATACTTTCTCTCATTGGTAACTACTGAAGCCAAGAAAGCATCTCTTTATTTATGGTCTTTGGATGCCTCCAGGATTAATTGGGATCCTATAAAAGACTGAGATGGAATGTTCTCTATGGTCTTTTTAATTATTCTCTACTTGTGTGCATGTGTGCCCAGGTGCTCAGTCATGTTCAAGTCTCTGCTACCCATGGACCGCAGCCCACCGGGCTCGGGTCTCAGTGGAGACTACTGGAGTGCCTGGTGAGACTACTGGAGCGGGTTGCCATTTCCTCCTCCAGGGATCTTCCTGACCCAGGGACTGAATCCACATCTCCTGCATTACAGGCAGATTATTTACCACTGAGCCACTAGGCAAGCACCTATTCTTTCCTTATTTTGTGATAAAAACCATGACACCTGTCAGTTTCTCTTCTTTTGTGAATTCTTCAGCATTGGGACAGTCAAAATAACCATTGAACTTTGACACACAAAGCTGTTTGCTTCTCTTCAAGTGGCTTCTAATATTTGCTTGCAAAACTACTCAACTGGCAAGCAAAGAACTCAGTTTCCTTAAAACCTACTCTTAGTAAAGATGTGTATAAGAGACAGGTGTAAACACCAACACTATATAAATTAGGAAAGTCAGAAAATACAATGATAATGTATTAAGATTTAATACTAATTTAATATTGAATTACCTGGGGAAACATGGCTTTAATGAGATCACAAACTACTCATGTAACAAAATTTTGGTTGATAATCAGTCAAATTGTTACTCCTTAGAACACTGAATACAATCATAATAAATCAAAGGTTATAGCAAGGAAGTCATTATTAGCAAAGAGCACAGTGAAGCTTCATCTTGTATGAAAGAAGGAAAATTTTATCCAATTCTGTTAAATATGTCAGCTGGGAAAAACAGAACAATAGAATTAATAATGTGTTCCCTGATAACACAGGAGCGAGCTGAATGATGAAACAGATAGGATGGTAGATAGTAAACCTGAAAACAGTGGAAATGATACCAGTGAAACTAAAGCGAAGGTTCATGAAAAGCAATTGTAAAAATAATGCTGGCCACAATGGATGGTGATTTAGGTAATGCTGAGAGGCTTATCTTGTAGAGAAATGAAGGAATAATGAATGCTCTAAGTTTGTTCGAAGAGAATATGAGCTGACTTGGGAAAAAAAAAAAAAAGAAGTAGAAATATTATCTCAAGGCTGTTGATGCTACATATTATGAATAAAAAGTGAAAAGAAGCTCTTTAAAATGTTTAAGTAATAGCTTCTATATTACCAACCATTTCTAAAGAGATGATTCTTTTAACTGTCTACCATGCAGTCCATATAATACAAATGTTACGTTAATATAAAAGCATATACTGAAGCCAAAATTGCATAGCCTTGAATATAATAGCAGAGTTTCAGGTATCAGCCTACATTTTTTGTGTCAGTTTATCTTGGCTCATTATTTTTCTTTTTTGGTTCACAATTTGATACAAACTTTCTGGGAATCTATTCCTAAGCATTCACCACACCATAGAAGATGGAGTCAGTCTTGCTTAGTCCAAGTCATTCACAACCTTCCTTAGTCTCAGGCAGCCCACATTTCTTGAAATTACTCCAGATACTTCTTGGGATCTCAACCTATTCAAATGAATAACTGCAACAAAAATATTGTGAAAAAAAATAGTAATTTTAGATAACTGCATTAATGCCTTTCCTCTGCATCTTTTGTGCTCAAACAAAGCAAACCATATTCAGGATTCTCTTTCCAATCTGCTCATATTTATTGCATGTAATTCTCAGTGAGCTCTGTTAGTTACCTTATGCTAAGTCACTTCAGTTATGTCCAACTCTTTGCAAAGTTATGGATTGTAGCCCACCAGGCTCCTCTGTCCATGGGGATTCTCCAGGCAAGAATGCTAGAGTGGATTGCTATTTCCAATGTTCTCTTCAATACCTGGAGTCAATTGAATCCGGCTTCATAATTGAGCCTACAGCTTCTCTTGCACCAATCTAGCTAACTAAACAAGAAAAATCATACTAAACAAAACTGCCCTATACTTACAGACCCCGTTTATCAAGGCACCAGTTGAACCCAAGACTCCTGCATTGCAGGCAGATTTTTTGCCATCTGAGCCACCAGGGAAGCTTTTCCTTACAATGAGTCTAGAGAGACTATAGACTTTCTTCAGCATTAGAAATACTGTTACATATTTTTTTTAATACTTCCACTATTGGAGAATTCCAAATTTCAAGATTTCTAACATTCATTTATAAGCATACCTGTTATACTTTCAAGATACGTTCAATTTTTTGCATGCTTCCATTCTCGCTAATTCTATCGTATTTCTCATGTTTTTTTTTTTTCTCTTTTTATTATACCCATTTCTAGATTCATGATAGGTCATATAAACTTTATTTTTATTTAGGATTTCTTAGCCTAGGGTTTGGAGAAGGAAATGGCGACCCACTCCAGTGTTCTTGCCTGGAGAATCCCAGGGACGGGGGAGCCTGGTGGGCTGCCACCTATGGGCTCGCACAGAGTCGGACACGACTGAAGCAACTTAGCAGCAGCCTAGGGTTAGCTAAAAATACATAACCAAGTGAAAGTTAAGGCTAATATTTTACTGAGAGATGTAAGGCTAGGACAAAGAAAGTGAGGGAAAAGGGCATGCAAGAAAGAATTGGAACAGATACATTACTCACTGCTAGAAAAGATTTATGTGCGCCTCTTCAGTCCCTCTGTGTGTCCAACTCGTTATGACCCTTTGGACTATAGCCCACCAGGCTCCTCTGTCCATGAGATTTCTCAGACAAGAGTACTGGAATGGGTTACCATTTCCTCCTCCAGGGGATCTTTCCAACCCAGGGCTTGAACCCACATCTCCTGTATCTCCTACATTGACAGGCAGATTATTTTTGTTTGTTTGTTTGTTTGTTTTAACCCTGAGCTACCTGGCAAGACCCAGAAAAGATACAGAGCCAGTCAATCAGTGTGGAGGATATATCTGGGCAGGTGGTACAGAAACAGTCTATCAAAGGATTAAACAGTGCAGAAATTAATCCTCAGCACCCTTTTATATCTCTTATCCACAGTCATCAAAATGTATCTTGTAAGCTATTAACTTCTCCCTAGTTTTGGTAGTGGTCACTTGACTCTTTCAATAGTTATTGGGGGCACCAGAAAACATACTGTATTATTTTATCTGAAAGAATTGGAAAAAGCCAGGTTTTAACCTTCAGCGGAGGGAGCTAAGGTTTCTACAAAGTTACTTGCGTTGGCTGGAGCACAAGGTATCTGAGAGCTGGTAAAATCTGAGGCTTTTCAAGCAAAATGTTACTGGTACTCACGACACTCTCTCCCGTATCCCAAACTTAGATGAACCACCCAGTGGGTCAACTTTCCAATCTACCTTATGTTTTTATATCCAAGAAGTTGAATCTGACAGGTTAAAATTTATGTGATATAAAAATAAAATCCTTTGAGTTAATAATTTGTCATGATTCCTTTGCTATAGGAATTAAAAGTATATATTAATAGCTTTACTTATCCTTCCCTCTCGAAGAACACATATTTTTATTGTCCTAGAAATCTGGAATCTTTCTTTTCAGTGAAAAATGCATAAGTTCAAATCTTTAAAATATAATCTCAAAAGAGATATAGAATTTAACCTTCTGAACAGACAATCCTTCCTCCCATTAAGTTCGAAACTGAACTAAATGTGTTTTGGTATAGAAGGATGAAAAACAGTAAAAGAGAGAGAAATAGGTCAGAAAGAAGATTTATATTCTTTAAAGATAGTCATGGAAAGACAGATATTCTATTTTCTGTTCATTAAAACAGGAATTATGTAGTTTCTGTTTCTACTATTTGAAATTGTAAAATCATGACAACCTCAAGTTTTACCCAGCATAGGTGTGTGTGTGTGTGTGTGCTTGAATATAAGTGAAATAATTAATGGCAATAATAAAAGGGAGGGAGAAGAGATGGTCACTTTGTCGTTGTTGTTTTTTTTTTTTTTTGAAGCATAACCAAAGCTCATGATAGTTTTACACTTGCCATTCCATATATTTAAGTTAGCAATCTGATCTCAGATGTTTGAATTATTCCTGCCATACACGATTCTTCATAGTACTTTACATAATTTTCTCCTACATTTCATATAGAGGGTAAAACTGGAAGCCAGTGAGGTTAGTATAATATCATCTGCCAAGCAACATCCAAATTAGCTGCATACTTCTAAATAATATGAATTATAGAAAATGGAATATATTTCCAGTATCAATCAGCCAAATAATCTGAAGAGAATATTTTATGATATGTGTACTATTGTCAGACCTAGTAAGCATTTGGTGGGTATAATCCTACTATTCTATTCTGCTTTCTCAATGTAAAAATAAATTTTAACTTCAAGTGGTCTTTATACTTAAATACAAGGGAGATTTACATTCTTAAAGTGACATCAATCTGGAAATAATGAAATACTAGGATAATTTCAAAAGCATTGTATTGTATGGAGGACATGCCTATATAGCATATTTTGTCATGTGTGTGTATGTATCTGTGTGTTTTAATTTAAGCAGAATACATAGTAATGCATAGAAAAGTCATCAAACCAGTTTGGTGAAATATATGTTTGATATATTTTTTAGAAGGACTGTGCTTTTGGGATTCAGATGCTATGTTTTCAAGTTGTGGCCATAAACCACACATAAAAATGTTTGATTTCTCTACTCCTACTTCTTGGCTGATAACATTACTGAAGACAAAGGCAAAGCTATGCAAAGCTATGCAGACTGGAGCCCTCATCCATAGTCATGGTTTCCACAACCAGTTATATGATGCTGAGGCCAAAATTGATATCCTTTGAATAAATCTTCACTCTGACGTCTAACTTGCAGTATTGTTTCATAGTTTATTATGAATTATTATTATTCATTTCACAATATTTTCCTTGACTATACCTTGAATATTTGTAACCAGATGTGTTCTAGGCAATACAGATTAGTCCAAATTGAAACTCATCTCAATATGTGACAAATAGGTGCTACTGTATATTCTGTATTTCACCATTAATATTGCCTATTACAAGTCACCATAGAATAAAACTTGGAAGATATCTAAGGTTACATTTCCTACTCACTATTCACATTAAAGCAGAGAAAGGGCTCTTTAGATTTCACTTCCTAGATATTTTAAAAATATATTAAAATCTTCATATATATTTCATGTTGTTTTAGTTATGGATTTTCACTATTTCATATTTGGATTATTTAAATAACTTCCTATTCATACAATACAGACCCTATCATAAGTATATATGTCTGAAACATGAACCATTGGGGTAAGAAAGCTTCCATTTCAATTTTTGACAGTTACTGCTATATAACTAATAAGCTTTGTACAATCCGAACATTTGTTATGATGTTTTATAGTCTTACTTTCCTGTATTGTCTATCAGCCAATAATAGCAACATATAGAAATAATAATGAAGCAGTCTCTTTAATATTTATTTTCACTTTTTATTACATTAATTCATTTCCAGGTGGTTCAGCTGGTAAAGAATCCACCTGAAATGCAGGAGAACCCTGTTTAATTCCCAGGGTTGGAAAGTTCCTCTGGAGAAGGGATAGGCTACCCATTCCAGTATTCTTGGGCTTCCCTGGTGGCTCAGACAGCAAAGAATCCGCCTGTAATGTGGGAGACCTGGGTTCCATTCATGGGCTGGGAAGATCCCCTAGAGACAGGCATGGCAACCCACTCCAGTGTTTTTTTCCTGGAGAATACCCATGGACAGAGGAACCTGGCAGGCTATAGCCCATGGAGTCACAGAGTCTGATATGACTGAACGACTAAGCACAGCAGAGCAAAGAATATGAAAAATTTTGTAAAAACAGGCTTAATTTTATTGTTCTTAAACAAATGGATATTTCTTGAATTCATTTGATGATAAAATCATTTGAAATTGACTTTTGGTTGTATCTGCATAACTGAATGATGTTTTGTTTTTATTAAGATTAATTCATATGTAATTCTTTACCAATAAGTGTAAAATATTTGTAATAAACTTTGTAAAGGTCAGTGGAACTTTAAAAAAACATAATTTACCCATTTATTTTATTCTTGAGACACATTGAAGGATCCCATCATCATTGGAAATGTTTTCATAATATTTTACTAAGGCAATAGTTTCTATGTTAAAACAAAAAATTCATGTCTTTTTTTTTGCTCTCCTGTTTTAATGTTCCTCAAATGATTCAAAATATTGCATCTTTATTGCTAATTTCCCATTCCAGTCAGGGTCTTCTTTCTGTGTTACACTGCAAATCAACAAAGACAAGAGGCTATGTTATTATGTGGTATGTATTATGTGTGATTATACATGTGATCACATACACAAATATATGTAAGTACACATAAGCACACATACAAATACATACACATATACAGAATCTAGTATGATTAGATCCAACCAGTCCATTCTAAAGGAGATCAGCCCTGGGTGTTCTTTGGAAGCAATGATGCTAAAGCTGAAACTCCAGTACTTTGGCCACCTTATGTGAAGAATTGACTCATTGGAAAAGACTCTGATGCTTGGAGGGACTGGGGGCAGGAAGAGAAGGGGATGACCAAGAATGAGATGGCTGGATGGCATCACGGACTTGATGGACGTGAGTCTGAATGAACTCCAGGAGCTGGTGATGGACAGGGAGGCCTGGCGCGCTGCGATTCATGGAGTCGCAAAGAGTCGGACACGACTAAGCGACTGAACTGAACTGAACTGATACAGAATCTATGTTACAGTTGCAGGTTACAATAATTCTCTATGCCTTGATTTTACCACATGTAAAATAAGTGCAATATTATCACTCAAGGATTATAAGCTGAAACATAAGTCTAAAACATTTAGAATAGCTCTGCAAATTCTCACTAATCTCTTTATACACGAATTCATGCATTTTCAGCAATGATGCAGGTAACTCATCAATGTTTTGATAAACTGTAATGGGCTTCCCTGATAGTAGTAAAGAATCCGCCTGCAATGTAGGAGACTCAGGTTCAGTGGGTTACGAAGATCTGCTGGAGAAGGGATGGGCTGACCACTCCAGTATTCTTGGGCTTTCCCTGTGGCTCAAATGGTAAAAAAAAAAAAAAAAAAAAAAAAAAAAAAAAAAAAAA